>JACCIC010000028.1:700000-757500 GCA_018907035.1 Sycobia sp. Sy_11
TGATTTATTTAATACGCTACGTTCGTCCGCTGCGAATATTTAATCGCGAACGAGAATTTATTTACACGGGAATGTAACGGGAGATCGCGCCTGGTCCGCTGTAAAATTGTACGAAAGAGGAAGCCGGCGCTCCTCGCGCGATCGACAGGTCCCACGATGATTTTAGACTTTTCACTCGGTAAAAATTAAACGCGCACCGCCTGATTGATTGATTGATTGATCGCGCGCGCTTTCTATTCTTCGAAATATCGCGCGTTCCTCCCGTCACATCCGCCGGCCACCATTAGGAATTATCAAACTATTATCATTCTTGAATGGAGGCACGTCGGTAGCCCGGTTTTGTGTATGGAATTAAGCACTTGATGATCGGGCCGTGTGGCTGAGGTGAAAGCGCTTTTCTAACTATAGAACAAAAGGATCGTTCACGAGGCGTAATTTAGGAACGATCATTATAAAAAGCACACGACAAAAATACACACGTTGTTTATTACTACGGATGTATACACGTTATGATAGAATCTATATATATATAAATATATAAAAATCTATATATATATAATATATAATATATATAAATATATAATATATATCTATATATAAATATTTTTAGCGTTAGGTAAGTTTTTTCTGACAGTTTTTATTTTATCTTATGGATAATAATGAGAGCGCAGTAATAAAATATTTTATCTGCTTTTTATCGAGGCCGAAATTACAAATTGAATGAGTCGCGATTTTTGTTTTTTTTTTCGACGTACGTCTGGAAGAAGAAAAAAATGAGCAAAACATTTTAATTACTTCCGTATATTGTTGGCGCGACTGTTATCCAGCGATCCTAAGTAAAACAACAACTCGTCTTTTTGAAAAAATTGAAATTCGTCCCAAGAGTTTGCGACGTAACCAGCGCCCAACAACCGCACCGCGTAATTTTTCCGCGAATCGGCGGACTTTTCGTCCACTGTCGAGATCAATCGCGCGCGACGCTCAACAAAGGACCGCGCACCGCATAGGTTTTCCGGATAACCGTACAAACGTTGCTCTTATTTCTCGCGGGGGGATTGATTTACGAGGCGACAAAAGGTTTAGCCAGCTGCAGCAAAAGTCCAATACGGCTAGATCAAGTAAGTTATTACTAATAATAATACAGCTAAGTCAAATTTCTGCTGCGCGTTTTTCAACGTTTAATTGTTTAAATCGAACGATTTGTAACAGTGAAGAAATACAGTGGGAAAAGTTCACGGGGAGAATATTCACGAATGTAATATTTTTGGCGCTTTTATCATAATCACACATTCCGAGCTCATTTTAAAACGCGTAACGTCACTGCGTTCTATCCGCTACGATAATACATAATAAACGTCCGTTGAATCGAGCTCTCTGTCTTTTTATCCGAGACGAATCCCTTTTTTTGCTCCAATTTGTAGCCCCCTATGTACGACATCAGATATTGATAGAGCTCTCCCCCGTGCTGTTTTTTTTCTGTTTTTTATCAGGCACGCGCGCGTGCTCCCCCCCCCCCCAACCCCTAGGACACACCAAAAACGCTCGGAATGTTGAAATATTAACTTTCTCTACTTGGATGAATTCCCGTTCGGTTCGAAAATAATCAGAGATGTGTATTTTTTTTTATTATTTATAAAGTGTGATTGAAAATAAAAAAAAAATGAGATGTATTATCTCGAGCATTCGATTCTTCCAACACGTCTATAACAAGTTAATTATAAAGAAAGAAGCTATTAGTTATGTTAGGACAGTTAGGTGGATGGCACTGAAGAAAGAGGGGAGGGGAAAGTGATAGAAATGCGGGAAAAGACAGAGAGAGAGAGAGAGAGAGAGAGAGAGAGAGAGAGAGACGAACTTCAGAAATGTCAGCCAGCAACTGCGGCTAAGTCGGAACAAGATTGGGGAATCCGGCTTTACGGGATCTCCGGTTGTAGCACACTGGAGCGACAAAGATAACGTCGAGGTCAATTGGACAATTTTGAGCTTTACACAAGTAAGAACTGTAATGCCTTTGTGACATTATACACAGACAGAGAACACCGAAATTCCCCTATTCTCTCTCCCTCTCTCTCTCTCTCCCTCTCACTATTTGTCATGCTGCAGCATCTTTTGTGATTATTTAAACATAGTCGGAACTGCAAGAGCGATCTCGAAATGGAGCGTCAAACGAGGTTGACGGCAATATCGACAATTCTTTTTCGTACACGGGGATAATTGAGAGCCCGGGCACTAGAAAGGGATTGTAACTGGATTTCCGTAATTAAGTTTTGTCCTATCGTCGCATTTTTCGAGATCGTTTAAAATTCCATTTTCAAAAAAATACGGATGCATGAATGTTTGTATCATTTTTTCGGGAACGCGAAATAGTTTAAAACAATATTTTTGAAATTTTTTTTTTTTTTAGATTTAAAGAATAATCCTTTTTATATATGGATAAAAGAACTAGGAATTTTTTTTATCGAAACGATGAAAATCAGTTATGAAATACTTTACATGTTAATATTTTAAATATACAAATTTAATTGAAAACAGATTTATTTTAATAAACCATTATGAAAAATTCAAGAGGAGCTAAACCTACTTTGAAAAATTCAAACGGAGCCCCTTTCTATTTTTGGAGTACTCGACCGTTAAATCCACAATCTTCCTAAAATGAAGGGGGGAACCGGGCTGGCTGCACGGATGTCTTTCTCATCTGTCCGCTTCCGCTAAATATCTCAACTTACTTTGCAATTTTTCATTCTCCGCGCACACAAGCATATACATATATATACGAAAGCCATGCGCACTCTCGTTACAATAACAATTTTTCAAAGTGCTCGGGTAGGAATTTGCGCAGAGAGAAAGAGAGCAGAGCTACGCGTGGGTCATGAAAAATTCATCCTCGTGACTCGGGCATAAATAAGAGAGTGAGGGAGAGAGAGAGAGAGAGAGAGAGAGAGAGAGGGAGAGAGAGTAAAAGCACGAGAGTGGGAGAAAGAGGACAAGGGGCGTACAGCTAGTGGAAATGTCGCATGAGAGTTAAAGCGCGACTTATTATACGTCGCACGCCACGTTTGTCCATCCCATTGACGCGAGCGAGAGAGAGAGAGAGAGAGAGAGAGAGAGAGAGAGAGGGAGACGCAGGGAAAATCCGGCAAATAACGCCCTGCTCTCTCATATCTAAAATGCAGCCGGGATCGAAAGACCAAGACAGGGGACGTGGAAGCAGGGGCGGTAGGGTGCGCCGCTCGCGCGGTAATCGAGTCACGGATGCGAATCGGCGGGAAAAGGCGAACCGCCGTCCGCTGCCGTGGAGGGCCCTGGCCATCGCTCTCTCCCCTCCCTCCCTCCCTCCCGCGCTCTCACGAATAATTGACTCCGATAATGTCCGCTGATAAAACCCGGGTATACGTGCTCCCCGCGAGCGGCTGTGTCGGCCTCCGGCTCTTCCCCGTCTCCGTGCACCTCTCCCTCTTTCTCTCTCTCTTCTCTCTCTCTCTCTCTCTCTCTATCTCTCGCAACCTCGCCGCCGCCGCCGCCGTCGCCACTGTACCCTAAGTAAGCGGCTATTTATCAAGATCGTCGTCGTCGTCGTCGTCGGCGGCGGCAGTGGCGGCTACTCGGCTGCATATATATATAGACGCGGGAGGTTTAGAGGGGAATCTCGAGGGTCGCAAGACACAAGCGCGTCTCAGACGAGAGTACATTAGAGGACCGGGGGGCAGGGGGGCACACTCCTCATACACGCGTACATCGACGACGCGGTGTCAACCCCGGTCGACTGTGTGCGAGCAACCGTTGTATCTCCAATCTATCTCGCTCTCCTTCGCTCTCTCTCTCTCTCTCTCTCTCTCTCTCTCTCTCTGACTTTTCCTCGCCCGTTATTTCGGCGACCGTACTCGTGAACCTCGCGGGATGCGGGGAGGGAGCGAACGTCGACAATTCTATCCGTCTCCTCGCGTGGCTCCCTCGTACACGTCTATACTGCCCCGGAGGTGGACGGATCTCCTGTGATATTTCACTTTCTGGAGGTGCAGAGGTTCGGCCGTTCGGGATACTCTACGGCATCTATATGCGTCTCGCTCTGTATACACTTCAATATATATATATATATATATATATATATATATATATGAAGACGCTACAAATGATCACTTATCGTTGGTAGATGTTCTATGTATATCTATACATATATATATATATATATATATATATATACACATATCTACGAGCTTGCCGATCCGGAGAGAGAGTATATATGGACGCGGAAGATGGAGGGTTAGATTCGAGAGAGGAACAGATATCCAGTCCAATATATTTATATGTGACGGGGGCGGTCTCTCAAAGGAGGCTGGCTTGCTCTCTTCGATATATATATATATATATACACATACATCTATGTATATATAGGACAAGGAAGGACGATAGAGAAAACATAGGAGACCGTGCTTCAATTTGACTCAGCGACATGTGCACGTGTGCAGGAGGGCGTATTAGAATCGTCGCGCGCGTGCTCGCGTACCCGTGCGCAAGCGATACCGACGACGCGGAATTCAGGATCCGACGTTTTGGCTCATCTTCGGGGGACGAGGGGCCGACCGCCCGTGAAATTATTCACGCTCGAGAACGGGGGCGCGAGGTCAATCTGGAAGCCGGCCGAGCGTCTACCCAGCGATATAGAGCAACATCCTCGAGACCTCCCACGCTGCTCCGAGGAGATCATAGAACTGACGCCTGACTATTCGAGTTTATATATGTATATATATATATATATATATATATATATATATGTATGCGTGGAATATGCTTCGTCTATTTTTTCTCTACTCGGCCCCTCCTCCATCTCTGATGCTATCCTGCTCTCCCTTGCGGCGTGGAAGGGGGTGGAGCATATAGGAGCGACGACAACGGCGGATTACGGCTAAATGGATCGCTGTCTTCCATCGCGGCGGCTGTTTTGAGAAGAGGCTCAGAAAATAAAGTCCGCTATCTCTCTCTCTCTCTCTCTCTCTCTCTCTCTCTCTCTCTGGTGTGGTCCGTGCACGTGCGCACGAGCGCGCTAAGCCATTAGATATATATATATATATATATATATATATATATATATATATATATATATATACACAAACTGAAAAGCTCCTATATAGCTACCCGTAGAAATGCTTTATCGATCCACTGTGTGGCTCGCGTATTAAATAATGGGAGGTATAAAATTAGTCAGGGGAGCTTTCCGAAAGAGAGCTATAACTTTAGAAATTCTCGTTACGACGTCACGTACTTTTTCGGTATATCTCTAGCAAATACATACCGGGAATTATAGATGGTTCTCGATAATATCGCACGTATACACGCGCAAAAAATCATTGTTATCCTTAATTGGTGAGATTCGTATAAACTGGGAGGAAATCGTATACTGCGAAAACTGATGGACGTATTAATGGAGAATGAAAAATAATCGCGAATTACGCGCGCGATTCATCGACGTCGATACGTATAAATGTTCCCATTAGAATTTCGTACGAAATTCAATAGAAGCCGTCGGTGCGCTTAAAAGCCGCGCGCCACTTATATACAAATAATACACAAGCTCTGTTTATAATCGGTGGCTCTCATTCGCTATTTTTACTTGACCTTTGGAAATCGAATTACGAGAAATAATACCGTTCAATACGGCGGGGAATAATTCATAATCGACCGCGGGACTATAAGATAATGGTGTAAAGTCTTTCGGCGAATTCGTGTATTCCTTCTGAGAACGGTTGAATGGCGATACCCCTTGATATATATATATACACACACAATAAATATACAAAGTAATGTGGGTTGCGCGCCTAGGACCATTATTAACCTGTATAATTTTATTAAAGCATATGTATAGGTCTTGTGAGCTTTGTGTAACAATTATACGGGGCGAATGGAAAATGCCCAAAGAATAAAACGAGTATTACGATTGGAATTTGCGATTTTACATTTATATAAAAAAAAAGAAGAAGAATAAGAAGAAGAGAAATGCAGAACTTGAACGGAAAATACGGCAATTAAGGTAAAAACCTGTCTGCCGATCGAAAATACAGTTAACGGAACTTTTTCAGCTAAAAGCTAAAAGTACAAACCGTCCGAGGATATTTCTGACCGTGTCAGAAACCGTTCGACGATATTTTTAGACAAAACTTTCATTTAAAATTGTTCACCGTGCACGTTTAGATATACACACATACGCGGGCGCACGCACACACACACACTTCCAAAAGGTAAACGTCACTCTCAACTCTACGCTTTACTTTTCAGTTTTTTTCATCCTCATCCCTCCCTCCCAGCCGCCGCACCTTTGTTTTTGATGATCACCCTATCAATTTGGATGCGAGCGTGCTGATAACGTGAAGTAAAGATCGTTACACACACACACACACACACACACATAATATTATTTGCCTAGCGAGCAAACGGACAAGAATAAATTGAAATTCCCGAAAAATTTACGGATTGATTAAGGCGTCTACTTATAACAGTTGGAGCAATATATATATATATATATATATATATATATATATATATATATATATATATATATATATATATATATATATTATATATATATATATATTACGCACGAGCAGAATAACGGATCGTGTTCTATCGGCCGTAATTTTGAAATCGAAAACTTGAAAACTCCCAAAGTGATACACACGCACGGACATAAATACACATGCGATTATATATGAATTTTTAATATACGTAATACGTACGGGGCGGCCGATGGAATATATATAAACGTACACGGAGCAAAAAACAATCACACGTCGTGTGGTGTACTCAAGAACGTCGGTGCAGGGAGCTCATCCGATAAAAAGCCGCCCTTTTAATAAATAGACCCGGACTGTGCCGACTGCGCGCCCGTCCACATCAGCTCTATTCATTGTTATGGCGAAGCGCCCGCGCTCCCGATGACACGCCCGCGCGGCTTCATCCTCATTACGACATTATTCAGGGCTCCCGCGTCCGAGGTCGGAGGGGCAGCGGTAATTTTCGCGTCTACCCCCCCACTTCCCCCCCCTCCTCCTCCTTCCACAATCATCGCGACAGGGGGACTGGGAGGACGCGCGACCCAACGACCGGCAACGAGCAAATTCGCAATTCGGCGCGCCGCGATAGCGAGTTCCCGGGTTGATGGACGGCACGGGTTGCGGCGGGGGCGCGGGGTTACGCTGTCAAGAGAGCGCACCGGCGGCGAAACGAGCGAGCGGCGCGAGGGCTCGGGGGGAGGGGGGACGAGGCTAATAAGCACGGCCGTCGAATTCGACCGCGCGGGCGTACGTACGCGCGGCCGGCACTTCTTCGACAAAGGCAAATGATGCGGTCGAGCGCCGACACTCGGCTTCGCTCGGTAGGCCGCACCGACAAAGTGTCCGCCTGCGTATCGGTGTATCACGCGCCCGCGGCTCTCATTCTCCATCCGTCCCTCCTCTATCTCCATCGCGCCCCCCCCCCCATCTCTCTATTCGACGGACGCGGCGGGCGAGTGGTTTTTTTACGCAGCCTCGGAAGCGCTGATTGCCGCCGTTGGGCAGTGCGATAGAGAGTGAGAGAGAGAGAGATAGGAGGGGCGAGGGCACGGGTTGTTGTAATATCTGTATATACGTATATATACACGCGTGCAGACAACTGGTGGTGGTGGTGCTACATTCGAGAGTCGGTAAGCAAAGCCGGATCCCGTTGGAAATTCGCGCGCCTGTGCGTATCCAGTGATTTTTTTTTGTTCATTGCGCTAATATCGAACCGCAGTCGATAACTCGGGCATCTGTTTAACTCGAAAGCTACTCTCTCTCTCTCTCTCTCTCTCTCTCTCTCCCTCCTCCTGTCTTTCCTCTCCATCCAACTCACGAGGATAGCTTGGTAATTTTTTTTTATATCGTGTCCCGGCGTTCGAACTGAATGGGATTGGAAGATGAAACGTCGTCGAGAGGACGCGCGAGGTCGAGCGCGTCGGAATGAAAAAACTCATTTGAATTCATTAGCGCTAACTGTAACGAAATTGCTTCTCGAAATCTATATCCCTCTCCTACTTCATCCGAGCCACCCTTCCCAAGCTCCCTCTATCCACGCTTTACCGCTTTCCGTGGGTCTCTCTCTCTCTCTCCCTCTCTCTCTCTCTCTCTCTCTCTCTCTCTCTTACTCGCTCGCCCGTCGATGCCGGTTTTACAAAGTTAACGGTATATTGACGCTCTCTGCTTTTCATTTCGCGACTGGTGCTGTTGCCACTCGCCCGTCGATCCGCGCTATATTGTACGTCAAAACACCAATAACCATCTAGTGAAAATTCGCCTGCGTTGTTTTATTTGGTTTCCTTTTATATTCATTATTAGCTCCTTCTCTCTCCTCTCTCTCTCTCTCTCTCTCTCTCTCTCTCTCTCTCTCTTTCTCGCTCTCTCGCTCTTTCCAACACAACAACCAAAAAAGATTTTTTTATTGGCCTTCCGTAGATTCCACCCCATGGAGTTTTGATTTAATCGATCAAAGACTGTACCAAACGCTGTTGAAGTATGTAATGAAAAAAAAAAACAGCAATTTTAAAAGTATCCTTTCACAAAGACTTATGAGATACGAAAATTCTTTATTGATAACTAAAAAGAGAAGAAAAAAAAAGTAAATCTGGTTTGAACGAAAAATCAATGACTGTGATTGAAGCTCGGCGGCCGAACGTGTCAATGTTGAACTTTCAACCGAATTTCATTATCTCTGTTTGACTCAAACTTTATACTTTGAGCCTGTCTCGCTTTGATGTATAAATAAAATTGTTTTTTTTTTTACAGAAAAACTTATTTGAATGGAAAAAAATGAAATTTCATAAGTATTTGAGCTGAAATAGGTGTATTAAAAGAATTAGAATCATCCTTAAAGATAAATTTTTTACTCACAGTACAAATAATGAATAATATAAATTCATGCAAAGATAACCAGTCCCTTTTTTAACTAATTATTATAATTATTATAACTATTTTTTTTATAAAATAAAAGCGTTAATGCGATGCATAATGGGCAGGAAATTCCTCTTACAATGGCCATACAGAATTTAAAATGTACATTTGAATCCTTGAATAACTCATCAGCGGGTTCGCTTAAAAAAAAAAAAAAAAAAATTAAATGCAATAATATCGAATGGAATAAAAATGTCCTTATACTGATAATGAACTTAATTTCGAGTTCAGATTTAGGGACCCATTGGGAATCGAAACTAATATTGTTTGAATATAGAATTTGAAATTTCGAGTTCTCAATTATTTGTGCGCTCGTTTAAAGTTGAAACTTTCCACTTTTCGAAAATTCCCGATTGTATAATGAAGTCTCTGCAAAATTTAAATTGACCTACATACACACATGGGCAGGCGCACACGTATGGATTTTAAACGAAAACTTTTTTGAACTCGTTATAAGGTCTCACGTGCAGATTGACATTTTGTATCGGCATTAATATAAAAAATATTATGAATAAGAAGAAAAAGGAAATAAGAAGTTAAATGATTTTACATCAAAGATACCGTAAAATCGGACGTTTTTCTTTGATCGAAACAGTCAAAATCTCTAGTATACGAAAGTACGAATGATTCGAAACTTTTGAAATGTTTCTATCGAAATATGTAACTTATACGAGCATATTTTTTGTAATTTTTGATACAACCTGCCGATATCTACTTATAGCATTTCCACTACTTTTTATTCAATTACATTTATAATTGTCATTTTTACAGTATTTAAAAAGGATAAATTCAATCTGCCCGAAAAGTTGGATACTTATCAGGATAAAAAGAAATTACATACCATTGCTTTCGTTCTGTCAATGGTATCTTGTAAAATATTCACTATAGGCATAATATTAAATATAGTCTAAGAGCGAAACTTTATGAATGCTAAATAGGAATAGATCCTTTAAAGATTCAAAAATTCTTATCTTACTTAATGTAAGGCCTGCCTGAGTCTGATTATTTTCTAAGCTCTTTGTATTTTATTCGAATGACATTTCTTATAGGAAAAACAACTTTTACCTGCCGAAAACATGAATTCTACCGTTTATTTACCGGTGCATTTCACGTCGACGCTGAAAAATTAACACGCACGAACACTGCACCAGTAGGTAGAGCGCGAACTCGATCAGCCGAACCTTTCGACAATTGCAGGCTCGACGCAGTGCGCCCTCGTCACAGCAGTGGGATTGAGGTAGAGCGAGAGGCGGATAATGTAATGCGCTTAATTTATCCCGTGATAATATTTTCGCGAGCGTAAGGGGGGGGGAGAGGCGGGTGATTCGGGCTGCTCGGGACGATAGAAACGCAAGTTCGGAGCGAAAGGGGAGAGAAGGGAGCGTACGCGGCGTACACACGCGCGCGGGGAGCAGAAGCAACATCGGTTATTTTTTTAACATCCGGCGCCCCGAGCGCGTGGCTCGTGTCGCGCGATTATTTATGCTGCCCTGTATATATAGCGTTACAAGTGTTATCCCGCCCCGACTATCCCGCAAAGCTCCGCGCCCCCTTCCCCCGCCTCGCGCCCCGTTACCTCATCAAAGTCAAAGTATAATTACAGAGACACTGGGAGCTTTTTATTCTCCTCTCGCGCCGTTCGCTCCCCTCGCCCCCTCCGCGGCGGGGCGCATCGTCAAATAGACGAGTCAAATATTTGTTTTTACGGAGAAACTTGATTCTCCCGCGATGGAGTTGAGCGAGCGAGCGAGCGAGCTTACGTACAGATGTACATCAGCGGGGGGTCTGCGGGGGGGCGTCCGTGCGCGCATACACAGGCGCGCGAACACCGCGCGAACACACGCGCAAACAAGCCGTTCTCGATCTCGTCCTCGAGCGATTATTTGAGTTCGCTCGGCGAATGGAGGACGGTAACGGGTGGGTGCGGGAGTGAGTGAGGGGTGGTGAGGGCGCAGGAGAAAAAGAAAGACGGCGATTCGCGTTTGTCTTCGTGCGCGCGCACTTAATGCCCTGCCCCCGTATTCACCCATCGCGTCCTAGATTCCTGCTTTGTGCGATCGCAACGGGGAGCTAATCGCGATCCCGCGGGCGTTGATCGCGCGCAAATTTCATTCCGACGGCGAGCGCTGCCCGGGGGGGGGGCAGGCATTCTCGTGCTCTTCTATCGTCGCTCTTTTTTCTGTCTCAATCCTCTCTCTCTCTCTCTCTCTCTCACTTTCCCCTGTCCTCCCTCCGCAGTACGGCCCGCTCGCGGAGCCGCGGTTTAATTTAGCAATGGGACTCGGGGTTGTGCCGCTTTCGCATTCCGGCGCTTCTGGAATAAAGCGGCGCGGTGCGACGGCGGTGGGAGGCCCATAAAAAGAGCGGCCGAGCTAACCGTCGGGCGATCCGATGGCGGGGGAGGGACGTTCCCGGGCGGCGGCCGCGCGCGCGGGGGGGAGGGGGAGAGAAGTTTGCATGCCCCTTTAACACGATAGAGCCCGCGAGCGCGCTGCCCGCTTGGATTTCCCTCCCCCACCTTCATGCGGAGAGCTTAATGCAGCCGTGGCACGTGATACAGGCGGCATCCGGCGAATCGATTTAGCGACGACGGGCGCGCGCAAAACTAAAATTGCGGGGTGGATGAGGGAGGCCGTTCTTCCCTCCTCCCCGCGCTTAAAGGGTGTACTTCGCGACGACTGCGCGAACCGCGGACGGCTCTGTAACTTGCAGTCCAGTGAAGCGCGCCGTTTCTCATCTATATATATATATATATATATATATATATATATATATAAACATAGGAGCCGAGCTTCCGTCGACTGAGGCACCCCATCGAGGGGGGGGGGTTGCTTTCTTTTTTCCCCTGTTTTTTTTTCCGTTGTCTCCGTATCTTCGGTGTATAACGGGGCCGTTGTTTAACCCGGCGAACAGCCCGTAATTTTCGAATGAAATGTCTCGTTGCGTTCGCCGCTGACTTTCCGTGAAAAATAGCGTGTCGCGCCCTTTTTACCGAGAGCTCTGGCGCAGATTAAGTTCCGGTTATTTCTTGCTCTGAGAACTGTGTATGCAGGAGCTAATTAATTAATTGCCCTAGAGGCACGTGTTTTATTTGTTTTTTTTTTTTCAAACATTAACTTATTATTTTTTTTACAACTTTGTCGCGTGTTTGGTAAAATTAAGAATACTTCAATTCAAATCTACATCGCTGGTTGATTGTATAATCATGAAATGGCAAGCCATGAACGGGAACGTTGCCTTTCGATCTGTATTATTGCGTTATTGGGTCAAAATGTTTCTTACAGCTGTCGCCCATACCACTCGAATCCGTCGAATGGGCTTTCGAATAATCTTCAAACATAACCCCAAAATCAAAATCAACTTAGGAACGAATGCTTCATTCGGAGCCCGAAAACTCTCTTCCTAGGATGGCTCGGTCTTTCGACGACCCTTGACACCGATTGTTCCGGACGATCCTAAGTGGCGCGCCGCGTATTGTTTTCTCGTCTCCCTTCCACTCGATCCTTCCATCCCAACTTTCTTTTTCCGACGCGTTCCTAATAAATCTTCTCTTTTATTGCTGTCGCACGACGCACGAGATTCTACATTTTTATCTTCATTAAGTAAACGGCTTACCACTGCCCAAGGATATTTAAGTGGCCGTACAAGTTTTTTTTTCTCTAAAAATATAGAATTAACTGGGATGATAAAGGTACTTTTAAATTTAATAACGGGAAATTTAAGATTATTCGAGATCACTGAATGATATACGAGCCAGTAAAAAAAATCAATAGCTAAAGCATGGTAAAATAAATTCCAGCATACTAATAAGTATGTAAATTTCGAGAATCGCATTATTTGTATATAAATTTTAAACAGAAAATTAATACTTCAATTTCCATACAACTTAAAAGAACATATTTCAGGGAAATTATCACGAAGAATGATTGCTGTTAAGGATCTTTTTAAACTCGACGCTGACTCTACTCTCCTAATCTTTCATAGAGTCGTTCAATCTTTTCTAAAAACGAAGCCAATTTGCACGTATTTCCCTACCATCGCTAGCTTTATCACTCGGGCTTTACAAGAGAGAAAAAAAAAACAGGAGAGAGAAGAAAGAAATTCACTGACCATACTGAAGACATTAGAGAATCTAATTTTCCATCCAATTAAAGAGTAAAAACTCTCGCCGACGACACGATATAAGTTTGTACAATGAGGGGGGGGGGGGAGGTTAACGAGAAAAGCATTCGTTCGTCGCGGATCAGCTGTTATTTTAAACGAATGATAATGCGAATCGCCTCTCGTCACTCTTCGTTAATTTGTGCGGACGAATTACGCTTCGAGCGAGATTAGATTTTTGCAGCGTTCGCCGGTCAAAAGTGCCACTGTCAACTATGACCAGTTTCGTAATAACATACATAGATAAAACGCGCCAATGTTAAAAAATGCCAAGTACAGCGATGTACTCTTTCACCCCCCCCCCCCTAAGCCCCGTCGCTATCTCAATAAAAGCGATTACGCCGGGCGGCATGATCGAGACGGCAAGAACGAGCGACGCCGTCTCAAGCAGCTCGTTAACGATCGTTTGACACATATTCATTGACGTGGCATCATCCATTCAAACTATTTCATTATAAATTGCAACAATGACACGAGCTTTTCGGCTGTCCGCCGAGCGAGCAGCTCGCGCCCGACGCTCCATTTATTATTTATCGCGTTAACGAACGTTTACCCGCACTCGTATTTATATGATTCGCTGTGAACGCTTGCGGCTCGTCGTTCGATGTACAGAAGTGACGACGAGGGAGCTTCTTTTGTAGATTTTTTTTTTGTTTTTTCATCCTCAATGCTCAATTAGCTCGTATCGATTAATTCGACGGCCCGCTCGCGGGCAGTCTCGTTCAAATAATTCGGTGGGTACTCGAGTACATAGAAATATCCAAAATACGAAAGGTCGACTCGTCGCCGAAATCAAAAATGTACAGGTATATATATATATATATCGGCACGGTCTACGGGCATTTTAACGGCAAAGCCATTTTGGTAAATTCGAGGTTCAATTATTCGCCGGTGATTCGCGTTTCGCGAGTAAACGGAAACGAGCGATATTATTGCTCGAGGTAATTATTTCTTTAATACGCTATATTTCCAAAAGCGTCGCATTTCAAGTCTCGTGTATTATCGCAATGGTATTTATGTAATACAAAAGACGAGGCCCTTTCGCCCCGCTTAGAGGCATATATTTATATATACATATATAGATGCGCGCGGTCGACTATAGAACCGCAATTAATATTTCAATTACCATTATAACGTTGCGCGCGTCCTGAAGGAGATGGAGCGTCCGCCGGGCACGAGGAGGACTTTGCGCAACTATACGCGCTCGATATACTTGCATGCGCGCGCGCGCGCGCCCGCGTTAATTACACATACAATGGTTATTCGCGTGTTGCTGCTCGGCCGCGCGACTCTATAATCTACGCGCACACACACACACAGACGCGTCAAGCATGTGCGCGCCGAGGCAGACACCGATACACGCATAGGGTACACGGGCATAAAAGAGATGCACCGGTCACGGAGGTCTTCCTCCTCGCCTCATTCCGACCCACCTATATCCGGCGCCATCGTCCAGGGAATAGCAG
The DNA here is from genome assembly GCA_018907035.1 of Sycobia sp. Sy_11. Classification (NCBI taxonomy): domain Eukaryota; kingdom Metazoa; phylum Arthropoda; class Insecta; order Hymenoptera; family Epichrysomallidae; genus Sycobia; species Sycobia sp. Sy_11. The sequence goes on from JACCIC010000028.1 coordinate 714,585, forward strand.
TGTGCAGATCTGGCCCTGGGTCAACTGCGAGCTTCATTCTCGACCTCTGGCCACCCACCTCCTCGTTCACTCACTCACTCACTCACTCTCTCTCTCTCTCTCTCTCTCTCTCTCTCTCTCTCTCCGCGCCCAGAAATTTCCCTTAGAGACGCGACTATATTGGGGAGAACCGACGATGTTCTAGTCAGCCGCAATGCGCTTTCCCACTCTCTCTCCCTCTCCCTCTCTCTCTCTCTCCCTTCTCTGTCTACATTTCCCAAAAGCTGGCCTAAAGCAATGAGCGAATGCAAAACACGCCCCCGACCAGTTCGGCCGAGCGGTCTCTTCGCAAATCGCTTTCTCTCTCTCTCTCTCTCACTCTCTCGCTCTCTCTGCTTGTCTCTCCTCTTCCCCATTCATTTTGCTCTCGCTCTCGTAAAATAATATATCCACACCATGAAACAGGTTGACGGGGGAGTGGGTGAGAATGAGTGAGACAGAGAGAGAGAGAGAGAGAGAGAGAGAGAGATGAGTGGGTAGGGTGAAGCGCGTAGCGGGGGTGCGACCAGCTTTTTCAGCCGTACGTAGCTTTTACGCACGTACGAGCCACGCTCAAAAGAAGCGCCAATTCGAGATCCTAATCCTCTTTGCGCTTTTTATTCCCTCCCTCTCTTCCCCTCCCCCGTCGGCCCACCCACACTCTTTCTCTCTCCCGCTCGCTGCGCTTCAGGACACCCCCCCACCCCGCAAACCCGCGCTCCGTCCCGCACTTCGTCCCGCGCTTCCTCCATCCGCTTTCTTTTTTCTCTCCTCCCCGGCTCGTTTTTCACGCGCCTACGCCTCTTATATTCTGACGTCTTTCAAGCTCCGTTTTTATGCTCTTTTTTACCGTTTTACCCACCCCCTCCCCCTCCCCGCCAACTCCGTACCCCATCCACGTTTTATGCGTGAGAGCCGTTTCTGTAGCGGGGCCGCGAACGAACGACGCTGAGGCGAATAAAAAATTGCGGCCTCCACCGGTATCTTATAACCGGGAATTCACTTTAAATCGAGAGTGAATTGCATCGAGGGATTGCATTGAACGCGGTGTGGGGAAGAGGGGGTGACGAGGGAGGGGGGCTGGCGTAGCCGCGCGCATGCTCGATTTAATTTCGCGGAGCGCGCAATAATCTCGCGATGGTATCCGAGGGCTCGGAAAACTGTTTATGCCCGGTCTTCGCCGACCTCTTTCTCGGGCATCCAATTACGCGTGCCGCGTTCGACGCACGCTCGAGGCGGCGCGCGCGGAACTGGGGCACTCGGACTCTACGCTCGTCGCGCGTGCAAAACTCTACTGCTGGAAAGAGTCAGTTCGAGATTAGGGGGAGAAGGGTGGGAGCGAGTAGGAAAACCGTGTCCGTAGTAGATGCATGCGCGCGCGCTCGCGCGGCGAAGGCACGTACCGCCGGACACGGTCGCTCGTCGTCCCCTCGAGCTTCAACGTTCGTGAAAATTTGAATGCTCGACCCGCTGGCGCATTAGCCGCTACCTGCGGCGTACCCAACTCGAAAGTCCATATTTGCCGGGGCGGCGAGGCTCGGGAATGTTTGCGTGCAAATCTAAAACAACGCGCCAATTTTCATATAGCGCACGCGCCGTACGAAGAGCGGACATTTATTTGGGCGCTCGCCCCATCGGACAATGACGTTTATCGCATAGCGAGACCGGGAGGCACAGACAGAGAGAGAGAGAGAATTAGAATTAGAATTAAAATTTCATTTATTAGAGAGAAAGAGAGAGAGAGAGAGAGAGAGAGAGAGATGAAATCTGCACACGCCATTAAACTTTTACATATACATACATATATTCTTCCTTTTGTCGAGAAATACTGCATGTATAAAACCTCTACATTATACGCTTTTGTTCGTCGATTTATAATTTTTGACGCTTTCTATTCGAAACCGGTTATACCCCCCCCCCCCCGCGCTTCCACGTCACCGCGCTATTAACACACATGCTCGCGCGCATTATAAATAATAATTAGCCTACGTACGCTAACAGAAACGCGTCGTATATAATAATGTTGAGCGACAGAGGGAGCGGTCGGGGCTGACGGCGTTGTTATGCAGCAAACCGCCTCTTTCACTAAACCACCGACAATTGGGGCAGAAATAAAAGAAATCGAATTTCCATGCGGCATTATAGTAAGTATGTATGTGTGTGTGTGTGTGTGTGTGTGTGTGTGTGTGTGTGTGTCCCTCCCGCTCGTCCTAGCCTCCCGCCCGAACTCCAGCGCGGAACAATCGGTCAATTTTTCAGTCGCGCGCTGACGACAGAAGGAGAGAGGGCGGGAGGCGCGCGAATACGCCATTTTCTCCCGATGAATTGCTTCTCCGATACACTTCAGCCTCGGCATCAATTGCCCCACCTCCGACTTCTCTTGAACGAGCTCACGCGGAATCAAGAGGGTAGGGGAAAGGTCTCTCTCTCTCTCTCTCTCTCTCTCTCTCTCTCTCTCTCTCTATCTCTCTGTCGGAGTCTGTCGTAGGCCCGTATCATCCCCGCGTCACTTGCCTCCCTAGCCATCTTAAATTCATCTGCCAGTGTCCTCTTGATTATGTGTCGTTTGGACCCACTCCCCAGCCTACGAACCTCACTTCCCCTCTCCCTCTACCTCACTGCCTCGGCCAACCCTGCTTCTGGCTCAAGTTTTCCACGTTGACGCGCACTCGCTGGCTGGTTGACAGACGCCCGGCCATCAGCGTGGACATTGATTTTCGCGCGCCGTACGATCGCGAGAACGAAAGGAACGTACTTGAGATGGTGAAGAAAAAGAAGCGCTCGGATAAGAGAACGAGAAAGCGGAGAGAAGGAGATAAATAAGAAAAAGGAGGAGGGCGGAGGAGCGCGAGAATTGAAGTCGGATTTATTTATAACTGCGCTCGGCCTGTTTCCTTCACTATCTATCTCTCTGCCTGTCTGTCTCTCTCTCTCTCTCTCTCTCTCTCTCCTCATCTCTCCTCCGATGCGCCTCTTCCGCACCCCCTCGCCCTCCGCCGTACCACAGATCGACGTATATTCGCAGTTTCGTTATCAAGTGTGCCAACACGCGATCCCCGTATATATATATATACACAGATACATACCAAATCGGGGCGCGCGCGTGCGCGTCGCTTGTAATTTCGCCTCAAGCGCGCCGGCTATTTTAATTGGCGATGCGATGTATTAATTCGCCGCGAGGGGGGAGAGGGCAGGGGGCGCATAGTGTGCAGTCGGGCGAAAAACTCGCTGGGATCATTTTCACGCTCTCGAGGCGACGGGCGGAAACGATGCCGAAGACTTTTCGATGGAAGAATCGGAAATGAAAATAACGTCGGTTTTTTCTTGTTTTGATCGTCCCTTTAGTACCCACAGGGCCAACGGCGCGCGAAGCTTATTTGGCTATTGGAAAGAAAATTTTGCCGGGAGACTAAATTTGGGAGCGCTTTCGCTCGGTGAGCTGATTCCTAAACGAACTCTTTATTATTTAATGTCGCTTTTCATTGGCAAAAATATCATTTTTTCTTTCATTCGTCATTTCTGTTACTGAAATTGGTTAAATTGAAATACTATCAACGATTATTATTAGTTTTGAAATCTTAAATTACATAAACAGAATAATAAATATCGAATCGTTATGCATGTAGAAAAATTGTTTGTTTCGATGCTCCAATTATAATGCACCTTTCATTAAAATATCATTTGCATTGTATAAATTTGACGACTCTACCGATTACAATAAAAGCCCAGAGTATTTATTTTATTTTATCTTATCGAATAAATAAAATTGTATTAAAATTCTCCCTCTTATTATTATAGGATTTGAAATTTATCGCCGTCGATTTTCCCTCTATTTTACTATCTCTTTTATCAGATAAAATTTTCAACCGATACAGTGTTAGGGGGGAGGGGATGGGGTCAAAACAAAATATTCACTTACGATCTCGCAGCCTGAACCGACGATAAATTTCAGTGACCTTTTGTAAATCGACTTGTAAATTTTCCATAAACATTGTTTGACAATTCCAGAAATAAAAATGAATCGTAAATTTTAAGACCGAATGCCGGAGTTGGGAAACAGATAAAAGAAAAAAAATCTCTCTCTCTCTCTCTTTCTCCCTCTTATTCTCGTATTCGACCGCGAGCGCATAAAAAAAACAATCGTCTTTTTCGCTGTCAAAGTTTTATTGTAAGGACAAAATAGAATATAGAGAAAACGTAGCAGCGAGTCTGCTGTATATATATATATATATATATATATATATATATATATATATATATATATACATACTGCGGTTTGAAAAAACATGCACGCGAGAAATTTTAAAAGCCACGACTTTGTTATATGGGTATATATATATATATATATATATATATATATATATATATATATCGTATAAAAAATGAAGCGGCTGACATTCGAGCGTACTTTCCGTGTGTGTTCCCCCTTCCCCTTCCCATTTCCAATCCATCGTCAGCAGTTCGGGCGTTGCTGAATATCCGTATATTTCCGTCGCAGTTTCCCACAGGCAGACGCATCCCCCTCGTGATTTTTGAACCGAGAGCTCGATAATATACCACCTAACAGAGGGAGTTCAGACCGAGACGACGCGAGGTGTGAGAGCGGACGAGCACGAGCGCAAACGTGAGATAGAGAGAGAGAGAGAGAGAGAGAGAGAGAGGAACAGAGGGCAAAATGTTCGATCCGCAAGTGCTGGCGGGTGGAGGGGGGCGACTAGAGAGCGCATATATGCACAGCGTATTAGGCGTAAAAGAGGAAGAGTGCGGATGGTGGCGGGGAGAAGGGAGGGAGGCGGCGGTAGTGCGAGGTGTGCAAGCATAATTCTGTCTTCCCGGGGGAGAAGATGAAGAAGAGGGAGGTAGAGCGAGGGAGAGAGATAGAGAGAGATAGAGGAACGCGTCGCCGCAGAGTCGGGAAAGAGCGGCTCGAGAGGGAGGGACTGGTAGGAGGAGGAGGAGGAGGAGGAGGCGAAATCGATACCACCCCGTGTGCGCGCACGCGGCTGCGACAGCGACGGCGGCAGGGGCGGCGGGCCTTGAATTCATTAGCGCTCTCGCGGGCGCGTACCGTACGAAGTACCTACCAGCAGCTTCGCTTGGGTTTCCGCACTCGCCGCCCCTCCCCCTCCCTTCGCGCCCCGGTGCACCCGGACCCTCGACGTCGCGAAATGCTCCGCGGTACTGTCGCTCGATCTCTCTGTGTCTTCATCTCTCACTCTCTCTCTCTCTCTCTCTCAAGTCCGTTAATCCGAAGATTGGGTTAACTGGTCTGATAAACGTCCGTCCATCTCGTGCTCTGTTACCCTTAAGCTTTCCTCGCATAGCCCGGCCTGAGAGAGAGAGAGAAAGAGAGAGAGAAGGAAAGCGAAATGTAGGAGGACGGAGAAAGGGTTGCTTTATATATATATATATAAGGAAGACCGATGCTGGCGGATCGAGTATTACGGGATTCTGCGGGTAATGAGCAGGCTTGGACGAGATAATCCTTTTTACTATATCTAAGAGTTGATTTTTTTTTTTTTGGCTGAAAAATTACGATTAAATTCGCCATAATTGTACGAATTCTTTAGCTTATTATGATGATTATATACGTATTTTTAGCTGTTCTAATAATGATTAATTATGCATGAAAATTTAGTTAGACGTTAAAAGATTTAATTCATGATTTTTTTTTACAAGAACGATTTTTACCAAAAATTTCTAAAAGATCCTGGAAATTTTACGCTATCGTTACAGCAATTTCTTCGGTTACGGGAATCGTCGGCATTCAGTCGGGCCCTCTCTATACGTCAGATTAAAGAATACGATTGCGAAATATTACCGCGATAGTTTCGTAATTTTTAGCATGACGACGATAACGGTACAGTGGGCCGTTCTAGAAATACTATAATGGATGGTGCACGCTTTTCCCTAAATTTTTCATGAAATTCGAATCATAAAATTGAAGGCAAAATTCTGGCAATGTACTTGTATCTTGATTGTAAAGTGATTTCAAATAGTATGTCTTTTGGTCAAAATCTCTAATGTAATACTATAAATAAGAGCTTATGCGTATCGTTAATGTAGCGAAATAATAAGGTATACTCATTAGATTAATGGAAAAGATGAGAATTGTATTAAATATTGTATTTGATAATTCCTTTTAACTTTTGCCTCCTCTCGCAGTTAATTATAATTTTACAATATATTCGTACGTAATATTTCAACTATGTTCCTTTTAATAAAAAAATTTGAACTTGTCTTAGCGCTGAATTACGAAAAGCTTTCAACAATTGCAATAAAAGTACAAATAAATTTTACTGTCAAAATTCGTTTTATTAGAAAATGGATTTCATGTACACGCTGAAGCTTTAATGTGGAGCTTTAATGAGAGCTCGACTAAAAATAAAAATCGAGAATTTCCACTCGCGAATCCTGTCCGGCGTAATGGAAATTTCACTTATAATTATGTAAAGTATTTATTTTTTAATTTCACGGTAATATTGCGTTATTTTTATTACGGAGCAAGTTATCCGTCTATAAGACATGTAAAGCAAGCAGCGTTGAACTCAATCGATTAAAGAGCTAACCTCAACCGAGCCGTCTAGACATTACGGTCGATTTATAATTTATACGGCGAGGGTAAAAGTTGTACGATTCCGCGAAACAAATTTCGTTAAATTAAATAAGACTTGAGTGTATGTGTATGCATATATATATATATAGAAGTAGAATTGACTATACCTGTTATTGGAGGATACAAACTTGTGACACCATTCGACCTCCTTGTACGTACATTATTTTGTTTATTAACGTTGTAAATTATTACGAGGCCTGTTTCGAGAGGATAGAACTGTCCAACGAAATTACATTCTGGAAATTTCCGTGTAATTTTCTTTCTCCACAACTTACAGAAAAGCTTCCAGATATACTCCTTTTCCCGCGAAACCTTTTCCAATGATATATTACAGTAATGTAATGGCGGCCCTGGTTCTACAATTTTGAAAATCTCATCGGCGAAATGCAAAATTCGCGCGCCGATCGCCCTCGAAATCAACTCGCTCATCCACGGACACTATTGGTAATTCCCACGTCTCGGTGGCTACCCGGCATACGTGCACACAGCTTTTTTTTTCAAGTTTACAAATAAAATTACAAGAGCTACAAAATTTCAACCTGGAAGTTTGGTCGAGTGCCGAGGGAGGGAGATCGGACCCGGAGCAGGGTAAAAAATACCGGGCATAGCTCGGCGACCAGTCGGTCGGCTCCGCTGGCGGTCTCGCGCGGAAAGCCAATATAACGGCTTCGGGATGAAACTTTTTCCCAGATCCGCGCGAGCGAAATTCAATTACAGTCGGCTCGTGCGCTCTCTCGCATGCCGCCACCTAGCGAAAAAAAAAAAACTAAAAAAATGAAAAACAAAAACAAAAATACCAAAAACGAAACAAAAACAAGGCGACCCGTTCGGCGGCCGCGGTGGACGGCGGGATTGGCAAAAAAAAAGCGCGATCGAATGCGCGCGCGCGCCCGTTTATTTGTGTACGAAGCCCGTCGAGGGTTGCGATCTCAGCGGGAAGTGGGGCGGAGGGCTGGATAGCAGCGATGCTTCGCCGACGTATCGCGTCTAACCGCGCAGCAAAGATTCGGTCGCGGGTAGGGGGGGGAGAGGGGATGAAAACGACGCGTCGACAGTTTTTTTTTTTTCTCACCCGATCCCCCTTGATCTTAATAAGTGGCGAGTGCGAAACGCGCGTCGGCCGCGAAGCCGCGGAGATGGGCCGGTGGCAGCGACGAGGATGGGCGCCGAGAGGATAGGAGGATAGGCGGGGCTTTTAAGCCGACGCATTTTCGCGCTATTCCGCGCATTCTCAACTTCTTCGTAGATACTTAAGCGCGACCGGAATCTCGCTCAGGGGGGGGGGCGGGGGCAGGGGGACGAGGAGGTCGCGTGCGCGCTATTTCGTCTCGTCGGCGACTGCGCGCGCCCGTGCGCGGTTGAGCGTATCCGTGCGCGATAATGGACTAGGCGTAAACGCGCCCCCCGCCCCCCGTCCGTCCCTCGCGCTCCTCCGTGTTTTTCTGACATTTTCGTGGAAGAGAGAGAGAGAGAGAGCTCGCATTATTGTCGCGTAGACGAGCTGGTATCTGGGTCGCGATGTACTTTTACGTAAATAAATAGCCGGGGCGACACGCGAGGCCGTCGGCGAGGATGAGACGAGCCCCGCACGTACGTATAGAGTACTCCTCGGCTCGACGGTGCGCGCGCGTCGCGTGCATTTGTGCGAGCGCTGTGCTCGTCTCGTCTGGCCGACGCGAGCGCGAGGGGGGGGGGCGGGGAGTTTTCCACGGCCGTGGTCGTTAGTACGCCGGGGCCGGCGCGGCTTTCATTTCGTTATGACGTAGAATCTGCGAAGAAGAAAAGAAGAAAGAAAGAAAGAAAGAAAAAGAAGAAAAAAAATAGGAACTGAGATTTTATCTCGCGGGTGAAACGGCTAAAATATTCCGGGTCCTCTGCGGCAAAAAGCCGGGCGAAGGAAAGATGCAGCGATGGTAAGAGTGGGGAGAGATGGAGAGAAAGAGAGCGCGCGGTGTCTCCGGTAAACACGGAATATCCTTGGCTCGGAGTGTAGGAGCGAATTTTCCGTCCGAATAGCTTAGCTAATAAACCGTTTTTCGTTAATTAGACTGCCTGCTCGGACGATAAGAAATTGTTCCATGGCGCGGAGCAGTTTCGCGCAAAACTGACTGCCGACGGGTGCGAGCGCGCTATTAAAATAATCCCCGATTAAATTCTCCTTTGCGAAAGCGTCGCAGTAGAGTGGCGATTGTCAAAGCAAATTCGACAGAGCATTATTGTCCGTTAAAGTCGAGCTAGCTGAATCAGACGAGTACCAAGAAGTCGAAAATCATCCGTTCGTTTAAAAATTAATCTAGGGAAAAAAGGAGAAGGTGGGAAAAATTAGGCCGCGCGCAAGGTAGCCGATCCCGGGATTAGAGTAATCGAAGCTCGTAGTCGACCGTGGATGGGGCGAACGGGGAGGGGTTGCGACGACTCGCACAGCCTTACCCTTGAGTCTGTCTTGTCGAACGGAAGACAGGGCTCTATATCTGACCAGTTCCCGAGTGACTGCTAATCGAGTCGGCACCAAATCGGAATGCGCTATCTCGCGGTCGATCGGCGGGCAGAGGTGCTCGCGTGCGTACTGGCATTATTCCCGATCCTGAAATCCTCCTCCGATCTCCATCTATATATATGTTTGTGTTTGTATATATATATATATATATATATATATATATATATATATATATATATATATGCATTTATGTAGATGGAATCGGCCGTAATAGAGCGATGCACGTAAATTATTTAATGAAATCCATCGTAATTCTTCGACAAAGCAAATAAAGATCGCGAGTTTTTATTTTTGAACGCTGAAAGAGCAGTCTATATATATATATATATATATATATATATATATATATATATATATATGCCGAATATGAATTTCGTCCAATACAGTACATAATCGTAGAGTAATTAGTTGCAGCATATTTGGAAAACGATATTTTTTGTCAGACCATTCGGCGGGTTGCTTTCAAACGTTTAAAAATTTTTTTCCTTGCGCCCCTCGATCAAATACGGCGCTATCCGATGAATTAAGCAACAATAGTGAACCGAATCTTGGGAACGTTACCTTCTTGGAAGTGAGACAAATTCGGAATAAATAACAACGTTGATAATCATCGCTTATCTTATACCCCTTTAACCCCGATGAAAATGATAGTTTAACGTAAACCGTGCGTGTACCGCGTTTAAAAAAAAAAAAAAAAAAGACCAAGGAAAAAGACCAACCAACCCATTGTGATCGTCTTCCGTACACGATTCCTGGCCCGTTTTATCATCGCACCCGCGATATATCGACAGCCTTAATAACGCTCGGCGCGCAACGACCGCGATTGCGCGCGCAAGCGCAAGCGCCCATCGAATTCTCTATATCTATGCAGCGGCGAGGGACCGAAGATTAAAATTCACGCCCGCGTAGTTAAAAAAAAAAAAAAAAAGGAAGAAAAGAAAAAAAAAGAAAAAAAAACGAAAAAGCCAACGATCTCCCGCTCGCGTCTATATACGTATATGCACATCTATATACACATACCTAGGCCAAAGCACGGCACGGAGATCAAAGCCTCGGCACTCGGCCGTGCGCCCCCGTGTGATGGATCGCCGGGGCGACGCGCGCGGCTGATAAAGCCCCGCGGCGGCGGGGCGGCGACGGCGATATAGCGGCCCCCGCCCCTCCCCCCGGCCCCAACAGACGCACGCGCTCGATTTAACGAGTGTGTCGCGAGCGAGCGCGCGGGCACGTATAGCCGAGGGGGTCAGGGCGGGCCGAATGTTACCCCCGATATAATATATATATATATATATATATATATATATATATATATATATATACACGTGGTAGCGGAACAGAGAAGGTGGGCAGTGGCACTCTTTCACTCGTTCGGCTCGGGGCGCATTACCGCTCGCCCGCCCGTTCGCCTATTAAATCACGTCGCTAATTAAAAGAGTCGCGGTAGCGCATGGTAGGCAGTACGGGATTGGGACAAGGCTGTCGCCGACCTTGGCGCCCTTTTAATCCCCGTTTCTTTTTTCTTGTTTTCTTTTTGTTTTTGTTTTTTTTTTTTTTTTTTTTTTTTTTTTTTATCATATATCACGAAAAAACCTCGGCTAATCGTTTATCACGCGTAAGTAGGCATTATAATGAAATAGTCGAGCGGGATGAGCGCACAGGAGCTTTTACGTAAAGTTTTAGCGCGCGAGGAGATTTTTGTGACACGCGGCGCGTTATTATGTATAAAGGATACCTCTTACGTGTACGGAAAGTTAAAGGGTCTCGGGCGCCCGCAAGACGTACGGCTCGTATAGGATTTCGGGGACAGGGTAGACGTGGGATTGTTCCTTCATTTAAGGTGGAGTAATGTTCACTATATATATATGTGTGTGTGTGTGTGTGCCGGGACGGAGTCGCGGGCACGTAGCGGGCGGAAGGAATTTAAATATGGAAAGTATCCTTTCCTCGCCTCCTGACCCAGTATATGTAATTGACCGCGCTATTCACCGCGCGAAATAACGAATATATAATCGACACGGCGGAGAGAGGATGATCGTCGTACGTACCGCGTACGCAGCCGTCGAGATAAACGCGAAATACGGTTTCAAGTACAACGATGAGCTGGGCTTATGCACTGCTCTTTCCGTAATTTACAGACGTAAGTTCATGCTGTTATCGGGGCTGATTGCCATCGCTTTCGAGAATAACGATCTTTCTCGACGGGCCGCTTAATGCGGCAAAACGTTGTCAAGTAATTGATATCCCGTATCGTTTAACAATGCTGTTTACTTTGACAATACGCGCGGCATTCAAACCATTTCGTTCTAATTAAAGCAGCTTCAATTGTTATTAGCTCCACTATCTCTCTGTCTCTCTCGCTCTCTCTCTCTCTCCTCCTCCTCCTTTCTCTTTCTACCACAAAGTTTATCAACGTTCTATTCCACCATACTCGGAGCGTAGCGCTAAGAAGCTTTTTCCGTTATTAAACAAATGACGATTATTATGGAGGTATTTGCGAAAGATAGTTAGAAAGATAGAGGCGGGCGGTAGAGAAGGACAGGACGAGGAGTAGGGGATAAGCGAGAGAGCAGAGGAGAAAAAAGAAATTATGCAGATATCGTGCAGGCAAGACAGCGGCAGCAGACTCTTGTCTGTTGCCGACGGTCCGTGCTCTCCGGCTTTATTTATTCATTTCCACGTTCTCTCTCTCTCTCTCTCTCTCTCTCTGTGCCCCCCGTTCTCTCTTCCTGAACTGAGAAACAGGCGAGCTTCCTATTTACCTCCCCCCACCGCCCATCAACCCCGGCTCACCCTGCGCACCCCGAGCTCTCGGAAAGAAAACAAGCCGTGGACCGACGCGGCGGGCGGAGAACGAGAGAAAGCGAGATGGCGCGCGAGAGCGTGGCCTCGCGATAAATCGCGAAAATTCAGCGCTGCGCGGCGCCGAGGTCGAGGAGCGCGCCAGGGCCGGGAAGAAAGAGAGCCTTAGAATTTTTCTGCGGCGCGCGAGGTGACAGCCCGAGAGGACGACGACGACGACGACGGCAACGACGACGAGGAGAGACGAAGATTTTTCACTTTTATCATCTCGCACGGCTTCCTCCTCCCACCATCCCTCTCCACTCTGCCCGGACTATCTCTCGTGTTACGCTTGTAGCCTCGCGTTGCACACGGCGAGCGAAGTAGAGGGAAAGAGTCTGGGTCGGCTGACTGTCGCGCTGATGCAGCTTTGTTCCTGGCAAACAAAAGTAACGCTCCCACTCTCTCTCTCTCTCTCTCTCTCTCTCTCTCACACACACTCTCCCTTCTATCTCTCGTATCTTTCTCGCTCCCCCTCGTTTACCACCTAGCTCCATGCTTCAAGGCTGCCCAGGCGCATTGCGCGTCTTGGACTTTTTGCCGTCTTCCTTTTTCGGTTACAAGCGAATGACCCCTTCCTACCGAGCCGTGAAATCATAAAAATCATATAGACAGACAGACAGAGAGAGAGAGAGAGAGAGAGAGAGAGAGTCGAAGAAGAAGAGGAACGAAGAGAGGAAAGAGGAAGAGGCAAAAAGAAGCGCGAAGAAGGAAGAGTGCCGCGCGAAAGAGAAGAATGAGGTCGGGGAGAGAGAAAAAAGATTAGCGCAAAAAAGTTTTTTCTTGCGCATCCCGTGTAGGATAAATATTTGGACTTCCAAACGTTGTTCTTCAGCCTCTTGCTTTTTCTCGAGACCCGGCCGTCCGTTGCCGCGCATCGCCGCATCGCCGCCGCCGCCGCCGCTGCTGCTGCTGTTGGTGCTGCTGCTTTTTTTCCCCTCTCATCGTCTCCTTTCTTCTCCGAGGCTCCGAGACGGAACGTTTTCTTAAACTTCTCCGCGCTCGATGCGTGGAATTCGTCGTACCTTCCTTTCGCAAAGGTTGTTTTTTTCTTCTTTTTTTTTCTTTTTCATCTGCTTCTTCTTCCTCGGCTACTTCGGAATCGTGCTCGTCCGCTCGGCTTTTAAATAACCTTAGCCGGAAAAATTATTCTCTAGGTATACGTTTGGCGAAAAGTTCCCGCTGCCGAAGGTACGGCATTATAGAAGGTACGGCGGCAAAAGGGCGATGTATTTTTGAAACGCAACAGAGGACATAAATCTGAAATGCTGGTTTACGGCGAAGGATCGATAAACGAAATATTTTTATACAGATTTTGTTCAATTACATTTTATTACAACATTATTGCTCATCCGATGAACATGAACTAGATTTATTACATTGTTGTAACTATCTGCTGAATTATTTTATTAAATGACGTAAATATGATTGATAAATTGAATTAATACTAAATGAAATGGATGTGCTACTACATCGAATTTGTACTTTACGTTGCACATAATACTATAAATTTTTTTCTTATGCATTATATCAAATTTGATAATACTTCTCTGTATTATACTTAAAATATATATACAATATTTTGCTAGTATAATAAATACCCCATGCTAATGTTATTGTCCATAACAATATTCTAACGCTTTGTGAATAAAATCGTAGTTTATTGCATTCAGGGGTTGGAAGGGGAGGGGGGCGGGAGAAATTAGCCTTTTAAAGTTTTAAATTACTTCGCCAGGAGCGCAAGAGAGGGAAAATTAGCGAAAATTTAATTTTCCTGCTCGAAATATTTAATACCGAATCCATTACTTTTTAGTCGGGCAGTCTAGCGAAAGAAAATTTAATTAGGTATTATAATTTTCTAAATAACCATCATTGCGCGCCTTCTACTTATTTAAAAGATTAAAGCATAATAATCACGGGGTCGGTAAAATTAACGGGCGTTATTCGGAGCGAGGGTATGTTCTCGATCGTTTACTAGTTGCTTTGTACATTGTCGTGTGCAACCGACGCATTCAGTATTTTAACGCGGTGCGAATGCCCCGAGAGCCCAATGACATTATGACGTTTCAACGCGGACGCTTCGATGCAAGAATACAAAAAAAAAAAAAAAAAAAAAAAAAAAATGCGTTACCCATCCGACCAACCCACCGGGCGGACTACGCGCACCGAGACTTTCGTTGCTCGCGGAATTAATTGAAATAACTGAAAAAAAAGAAGAAAAGAACAAAAACAAAAATAAAGAAAAAACAAAAATAGAGAAATAAAAATACAGCGAAAAAAGGACAAGAAGAGCGTCCCTGCGTATAGGCGACTGGCTGGCCCTCGCGGAGGTCACGCGCCTATATCGATTTCCATGCCTTCTTCCTTTTCTATGTATATTACACACGCGCACGTACACGCACGCGCACAGACACATATAGACATGCACTTGAGGCAACCCCGCATGAACACAATGTACGTAACCTCGGCGCACGTGGACGCGCAGCAACACCACTCCCCCCCCCCTTCCACACACCCACCCACCACTCCCAGACGTAAGCGCACCCAGGTATCTATAGCAGTCCCTCTCGCGTTCTCCCTCAGCGAGTCAATTCTTAGGTGTATAGTGCATAGATGTACTGCGCTCGGAGGCCTTTCCCTCCCTCCCTCTCTTCACCTTCCCCATCCCCATACCGCCCCCCCCAGGAATCTTGGGGCATTAATAATCCAAACACTCTTCCCCCTCTGCCGACGCGGAGCGTGTGCAGCGTATATGCGTGAGCGCCCGCGCGCGCGAACTCGGAGCTTCCTACTATCCTGAACCATATATATATATATATATATATATATATATATATATATATATATATATAATGTGTGTGTGTGTGTCTTTACACACACACACAGACATGTAGGGGAGCTCTTCATCTACGCCGGTATATATGTGAGCGGGGGAACGAGGTCGGCGGAGGGGATGGCTTCTCCCCGAGCTCCTGCAAGATCTATAACGCAATCGGCAATTGACGACTATGTCTATGGATATATATATATATATATATATATATATATATATATATAGAGAGAGAGAGAGAGAGAGAGAGAGAGAGAGAGAGAGAGAGAGCGACAGAGTGATAGAGAGCCAGAAGGAGAGAGCACACCCTGCGCTTTTAGGTTCCTCCGTTACTTCTCGTGCTGCTCTGGGCGAAGGGACTGCACTGGAGGATATTATAGTAACGAGATACGAATGCGATGGAGGGGAGAATATGGCTTCTCAGAAAAATTCGAGCCTTCCCCTCGTTGGCTTTTGCTTGGTCGTAGTAGTCGAGGACGTTAATGAAAGTGAACTCTTGGAAAGAGAATGAGAGGGAGAGAGAGAGAGAGAGAGAGAGAGAGAGAGAGAGAGAGCGAGGGAGCACGAAATAAGCCAAAGTTTGGAAGAGTATATACGATGGACTTGCCTCGCTCGTTATATGAAGAAAATCTCGGGAACTTTTAAATTTTTGATCGTTACCGAAGATGTTCGATATCATCGCTGGTTTTTCTTTTCCATTGTAAAGGATTCGTATCAAATTGAATCTGGGTGATGTTAAACCTGATTGCAATTAAAAAATTCGTGGTCAAGATTATCAATTTTACAATTTAACATGCAAGGCGAAAAAAGTTCAATCGAAGAACTCAAATTAATTGTACGTTTCTCATTTTCGCCGTGGCGTAATCGAGGAAAAATTGATATTTACTTAATTGGGTACTGCTTATAGTTCTCAATTGAATTGCAATTTTTGCGCGCTTTGGCTCGTCATATTTAGAACATGCTGATACTTCAAAAAAAAAATCACGTTACTCTTTTAAACTAGCCATAAAATATCGAAAATTTCATCCCGTTTAACTGCACGCCCTGGTTTTCAAATACTTTTTAGACCAATAATTAACAAAACACAATTGCGAAATTCGTTTTTTCAAATCGTTATACACCGCGAAGCACGTTCGAAATTGAAGTTTCGTTAACAATTATTACAGTTGCCCAAGCTATGTGAAACTTTTTTAATACGATGTTCCAAATCCAATGTGTAACATATAATGCTCTCTAAATTTTTATGAATAAAGTGTAAAAAAAATCAATGATAAGAGCTTTTCAGAAATCCAATAGTTAAAGTCGAGATCGCTCGTTGTTTCTTTTTAACATTTGATGTAGATTATAATAACTTGCTATATCGAGTACATCTAAAAGCTCACGTACGCAGTCTCGGCTGAATTAAAAGATTTCCCATTTTTATGAACGAAATTTGAAGTCTCGACAACTCGGCTTGGAGTCAGCGCCGATTCCCAACTAATTACTCGCAAAGTGTACAAGTAACGACCGCGAGCCGCTCGCGACTCGTACGCCGTCGGCGCTTATCAGCGATCGTGATTGACTCGAAACGGACGCAAGCTGTGATGGGGGTCGGGGCGGGAGGGGGGGGGGTTGGCTTGGCTGAACGGTGGGGTCTACGTGACTACGAGGCTCCACGGCTCCCCCTCGCCCGACTGCACGTCGCCCTAAAATCCGCGCTTTACGAGTTCGAAAGTACGGGGGAGGGGTTGGCGCGCTCGCGCGGAAGACTCTCGGGGAGCATTTAACTCTCGTTTCGCCTCGTCATAGGAAATTCCTCGAGCCCGTCCCCCGAGAATTCGCGCGACGAACCTATGCGTGTGAGAGAGAGAGAGAGAGAGAGAGAGAGAGAGAGAGAGAGAGAGAGAGAGAGAGAGAGAGGAGAGAAACTGGATAAGCAGATGGGCAGATCGGCGGGGGAGGGCGCGTGGACGGGAGCACGATTGCGGAAAGTTATTCGTCCCGACCGGTTAGCGGAGGGACGGGGAAGGCAGCGACTCCAAGTGAGCCGGATGCGGACATGCGCCCGGATGCCGCCGCGAGAGTCCAGGAAATCGGGTCAGGGATTCGGCAGCTGCGATTGCCGCCGCTCCGCGCTCGCCACTCGCCGTCTCTCTTCTCCTTTATACCGGGCGCTCGTGGCCGACTTTTTCCCTCGCGCGGGGATTGTGGATTGCCTCCCCCCCCCACCCCCTCCTCCCGCATCACCCCCACAGAATCCTTTTGTTCGGCTAGAGCCAGTGCCGAATTGACGTTTTTGTCGGGGCGGGGCGGTGGAGAGGGGGTGAGAGAGCGACAGAGAGAGAGAGAGAGAGAGAGAGAGGAACACTCGCGCGTCGCAATGACTCGCGGATTTCGGGAACGAGCGCGAGATGCGCGCGGATTAGGGTTTGATGGATGATGATGCTGCACTCGGCCGCGAGGCCGAGGCCGGGCTTTGGCAATTTTTGATTTGGACATTTTTCATGCCACCGTCTAGCGAATTACCACCGGCCCGGCGTGACGGGTTATGCGCGGTGCGGTTTTTATAATATCGGCGGTCGTTGCACTGGACGCTTTATTTATTTGCTCGCGTTGCCGTGGAATTCTAAATTATAAATTTGTCAGATTAAACAATTTAACGATATTGCCGTGCGACAAAATGAGAATGCAAAAATCGTTGAATAAAACATTGGGCGTGTATTTATGTATTTCTGAAAATATCGTTGACTATTATGCAATAATGCCATTCCGACCAAAATCTGCATTAATTAAGACTTGCGTCAATGCCGTCTTATCTATATTACATAATGTAAGATTATATATTTTTTTCGAAACAATTCGAACAGTTGTTCGAGCAGTTGGACCGAGCCCATCGAACTGTTACAGCTGTGCGAGCCACTCGAGATGTGTGCGAGCAGTATATACACGTCAAAAAGTTGCACGTAAAATAATGGACATTGGCAATTGTTAAATATTCGATTGTTCAATACGGCCGACACGCGAGTCGAATTCATCTCAATGGATATTCAACCGAGAAGTTCGCTTAGAGAGAAGAAATAACAACTACGCGTTCAGCGAAAGTGCTACCAATACGAAAAAAAAAATAATAATAATCTGCAAGTAGATAAAGAAACAATAAAGGGAAAGGGGTAAAGCGGTGCTCGAAACAATTACCAGCGAGCTTCTCTTCCGGTCGCCCCGCAGCAGTCGCCAGTGATTATCAAGACTCAAGGGCAATCCATAATCGCCCCTCCTCCCGTCGCCGTCGACGCGAGATATACTCGAAGGTATATACAAAGATAGGCATACAGATATACACGCGCACACAGACACACACCCACACCCACACACCTGTATGTGTTTATGTATAAGGAATGGCCACCGAGTCCCGGCGCCCGCGCGCCCCTGAGCCGCCAACTCGCGGTACAACAAAGCGAAATCCCGAATTTCGCCGGACGCTAATGGGCGAAAGCACGCCGGGAGTCATAGCCGGTTGGCGTACGCTTCCCTCCGACACTCCCCCCCCCCCTCGCACCCGGGCCCGCCGTCTGTTCTCACCGCGTTCGCGCTTTGATCCCGGTCGCGCTCGCGCGCCGATTGCATGCGTGATCCTTCCTCCCTGTATATATGAGAGGCATAACCCCTGAGTACTGCGCGCGCGCGCGTATCTTGCTCCCTATGTACATATACATATATGTATATGTGTGTGTATATACATGTATATATATATATATATATACATATATATATATATATATGTATATATATGTATATAGACGGGTGCGCAGCCCCCGTATAATGCATCGCGTGAATACGATAAGGTACGCTCGAGAACTCCTCGTCCCTCGTTCCTTCGTCTTTATCGTGGTATGCTCGACTCTCTCTCTCTCTCTCTCTCTCTCTCTCTCTTCTCTCTCTCTTTCTCTCACTCCCCGTGTATGTCTGTTTCCACCTAACGCAATCGATTCATCATTTGCCCTTTGGAAGCCCTGTTGTATACGGCCTGACCGAACGCTCGGGAGGGGAGGGGCGGCTGATTTATTCACGACATTCTTGCTGTTGGTACGTCGCGTGCCGTATATATGTATATAGAAAGAGACGGGAGAGAGGAAGAGAGAGAGACAGCGAGCGAGCGAGCCATGTGATGTATCGTACCAATTTTTGGGGTTATTTCTCGGATATTGGATTACTTTCTTTTACTTTTAGTATACTACCAATAACGGCCGATGGCACAAAGTGGGGGGGGGGTGGTCAAATTTTCTCACCTCGCCTGTTCGTATATTGGAACTGTAACGTGTAACTGTCACGCGGGGCTGACGTTCTACCTTAATACAACTACCAAAGTATACACGAATTTCACAATCGTCCGTACATTTGTGTCTGCATTTATCTATATAAATCGATCGGGCTCGTTTCTCGCGGCTCTGAATATTTTAGAGCAGCTAACTTTGTTGCCGCCCGTATATAAGAAATTCAATTGTTGTAGAATTCATTCCGCCATTCTTCTCGATTCATCTCAAAAGCAATATTTTACGTTTTTATGCCTGAACTGAACATATAAAAGAACTGTATAACTATTTTGAACGGTTGCGGATAATACTTATTATTTCATTAAATATTATGACGGTTAGTAAAATTTAAAGCTTATGAAGAAGAAGCTTATGGAGGAGAGGTCGTTATCATTATATTTGTATCAAAAAACACTCGACCGCGCATATATATATATAACGCGCAATGTTTATCTTTATTTTAATTTACTTTCCATCTTGAACTTTGCAATTTTTATCTCAAATGAGAAAAGTTAGATAAGTTTTTCTTGACTTTAAAAACTAACTCTCTCACTCTCTCTCTCTCTCTCTCTCTCTCTCTCAGCTCCTGCACGCCCCGCGTTTTACAACCTTTACTCCCCAAGTATGCTGCTACAGCAATTAATAAAGATAAGTGAAATGTCGCGGAATCTCCCGGAGCGCGCGCGGGCGCGCGCGCCTCTTCCTGTCGCGCGTACGCGCCATCTTTAATGCCCCGGTAATGAAAAATTAAAAAGTTTCCCCCGCCCAAGCCCGCTCCGGCACCTGACTACGCGTGCTCGCGCACCCGAGCAACGAGCCGAGCCGTCCTGCGCATATACAGTCCGAGTCTGAACGCCCATTGGCGTAGGACTATTTCGCCCTCAATTTTACAGTTGTAACCTTTGGGGCGAATTTTCTCCCGAGCTCCCGCGGCCGTAATATATACGGTCGGGGTGGAATTGGTAGAGGAAAAAAAGAAAGTAGCGAGGTCGAAGGAAGGAAGGAAGAGGGGGGGGGCAAAAAAAGAGCAAGTGAGAGAGAGAGAGAGAGAGAGTGAGTGAGTGCGGGAGCGGGAGACCGATTTTAACCAGCTCCTATTCTTTGGGCTACTGCGGGCAGGAAAAGGAGGGGAAAAGGTTAGTGCGTCATCTCCGAGATTTGGCAACGACCTCCGCCGCCGGCCTGAATGACTTCCTTTCAGGCTTCCCTCCTCGGCTCCCTTACCCCTCCCCCCCGCGTCCGTGCAAGTTCTTCTCTACGCGACATAAAAGCCAGCTAATTTAGACGCACGCCGCACGCCAGTTCTACGGGAGATATTGCTCGGAAAGAAAACGAGACTGTGTGTATATATATATATATGTGTGTGTGTGTGTGTGTGTGTGTGTGTGTGTAAAGAACGCATATTGCAAACGGGAAATATATTTAACCCTTTGTCTCGTGTAATAATGTCTCAAATCACGTATTGAGTAACATTTTTATATGAAGGTAGAAATAGAGAAACTATTTCATTGATTGAATCAAAAAGTCAGCACACAAGTACAATGCGATATTCTATATAAAAGAAATTGTCTTTTCAGGGATCGATCCAATTTTTTTTTTTTTATCTTTTGTATACAAGCCGTGTCAAAGCCTATATTAATAGAGAAATATTTATTACGCTTCAGTTGTGTCTCTATTAAAAGAGACCGATATCTCGCTACTCGACAGTTCTGTCGATTTTACCGCTTACAAGAGACCGAGGATCTGCTAATTGTATATAAAAGTAAATGGCGGACTGACAAGCTCTTGAACGATCGCTTGCATATACCTCTCGTCGGAGGTATCCAGGTGTCCAGCGCACGACTATTCAAATACGATCGCGCACACACAGTTGTAGAAAAATGTAGTAGAGTATTAATATATATATATATATATATATATATATATATATATATATATATATATATATATACGAATACATATTTACGGATCATCTATTATTAAAATGTGTTTCTTATGCCCCCTGGCTGAAATAACGGTGATCGACAATTTCTTTAAATAACCTCGGGGTGATTTGCATGTCTATATAATATAGAAGATGAGAATAGTCGCTGCAAAAAGCGCCCCGCGAAAAGAGAGATTAGAATCAATGATCTACGGAGAATTTTCCGGCGCATGCGCAGAGCGAGGTCCGTTGACTAATAAATCGCGAGCAGTCGAGGAATTTTTTCTCCTCCCCCCCCCCCAAACTCCCCTCAGGCGACTCACGAGCATTAAATCGCAGCGTTGATTTTCTCGCGAAAAATGCAGGCTCGTCTCCGTTCTCCGTGTCCTCCAACGCCTCGCCTCGCGAGACAGAGAGAGAGAGAGAGAGAGAGAGAGAGAGAGATAAAGAGAGCCGCTCTTTGGGCCGCAATGCGGGGCGTCGGTCAGCGGCAACGTATACAATAGCTTATTCTCTCCTCGATCTCGCTGGTTAACGTGGCGGGGACGGGCTCGAGGGACGCTCTGGGATACGGAGGAGGAGCGGCGTTGTACGGTTGCCGGCCCGAGGTCGCGGGAAGGGGGAGGAGGAGATCCGAGGGCCGAGGAATGAGAGGGGGCACCGCAAAACTCGCGAGGCAACTAATTCGATTTCTCAATCCCTCCTCCTGGCCCCCCGCACGCGGACAGCGGCGGCTCTGGCGCACGATTCGCCCGTGATAGAAGCGCTCGTTTGCTTTGCTTTCGCGCGGGGGATGGGAGAGGCTGGTGAGGGGTGGAGCGAGTTCGTGAAAAAAGTTTCTTCTGCCTCACTCTGTCTCTCGCTCTCTCTCTCGGTCTCTCTCTCTCTCCCTAACTAGCTCCTTCGGCAGCTGCATCGCCCCCCCCTCCCACGATGACCACGAGCCTCTGCAGTAGTAACCGTCTTGCTTTGGTCCGACGCCCAACCGCCATCCCTCTGCCGCTTCCCCGCGTCACGTCTGCGATCTTTACTTTCTTTCGTTTCGCTTTTGTCCATTTCGACGGCGGCCCCTTTGTTCCTCAAGACTTAGCCCCGGCGTTGCTACCTTTCCGCGCTGCCGACAGTTTTATCACGCGGAAAAGTCGAGGATCCAAATTGGGCGTCGTCGATCGATCGATCGATTGTTATTGCCGTCGGTATTATTTAAAATTACACACTGAATTATTGCGAATATGTTTGTCATATTGGTATTCTTATAACGCTGATATATAGATATATGAACGAGGAATTAAGGCCAGTTGGATAATTCTTCAAATCTGTTTTATCATCACTAATTTTTTAAACATAAACCCTGTTACCTATAAAGTTAGAACTGCATAAGTAAAGACCTATCGTGCGATTTTTTTGCCCGAAGAGGCGCTCACTTAGGCGCAATTACTTCGCTTGAAAGCAAAAAAGGATTAGAGGAACAAATTATCCGCTGCACTGCATAACAAAATCTCGTTTTTCCGCTCGCGTTACTTACGATCCTAACCCCCCCCCCCCACCACCACCACCACCCTCAAGCCCCACCGCTCGCCCTATAACCGTTTATAAAGTATAGTTAAAAATACTTTTGAAGAAATTCAATTAACTAGCAAATACCTCATTCTTGCTCGGAAAAGAAAATCCATTGTAGGGTAGTTCCATTAGCCTTAAAGATTTTTTTTGCTCCTGTCCTCCTTTTTTCCCTTCCCCTTGCTGCACCCGCCCCTCCTCGCTCATCCCGGAGCCACTTTTATTCCGGTCTCCGTACCCGCCGAGACTCTCATTTTCTCCCCCCCCCTCCCCCCTCTCTCTCTCTCTTTCTTCCTTGCCCCCCGGTATATATACATTTCGCGACCTCGCGTTAAAACTTGTACTTTCTCCGCTGTTGTTCCTGCGGTGACGTTATCTAACTGAGCTTAATTCGCGCAGCTCCCGCGCATTAGCTGCCTTTACCCCCCCTCACCCCCCCCTTAACCACCACCCCCTCACCCTTTCTGTTTGCATTTCCGTAAAACTACACTCCCTTTCTCCCGGTATGGCACCGCGGCGAAACATCGTAATGCGCTGTTTTCCTTTCCCGATCCCCCCTGTCCCTTCTTCTTAACTCCGACTCCCGTCCTCCGCTCCTCTGTATCTCTACGCTGCTTCTATTGCCGCGTTGCTCCAGTAAGCAGAATTTGCGTCGCTTCCCTTTTTCTGGCTCTGTTTCTCTCTCTCTCTCTCTCTCTCTCTCTCTCTCTCTCTCTCTCTCTCTGTCTATATCTCTCGCTCTCTTAATCCGACGACCTTCCCACTCATTTTTTGTATTTAATAATATTATTATTATTTCAAGAATTGCTTTTCAAAAAGATGTACATTTGTGATAACCATTCGCGTTAACAACAGACATTTCTTCTTTATCTACACTACTCTTTTTGAAATTTATCTTGAAATTTTATAAAGTTTTCTGTATTTATTTAATTTTTTCCCTAAAAAAATATGCATATTAATAAGATTAATTTATTTTTCTGTTTCAGGTCAGTAGAATCGAACGTCAGCATAATTTATATTTTCTAAGTAGCAGATAAAGTTTCGGTAAATATTTCAGCATTTTACAATTAAGATCAAGATTTATTTTTAAATATTGGACATACTTAACAAAAAATAGTTGTAATGTGCGTTAAGACAGAAATTTATATGGTTAAAAAAATGTATCATGACAACGACTCGACATCATTAAGAACTTATGAAGCTTACGTAAATTCTTAAATATTCATAGACGACGCTACTATACAATGCTAAGTGTAAAATTAAAATATCGACTTTACCTTGGCCGAGCTCTGCGCCAAATAATAACGCGACAATGTCCCCAATCGTCGGATATCCTCGCACGGAGCGTCTCGTTGAAGAAAATTGAGAAAATGACCGGTGAAATTTGTCAACGAACCAGTTCCCGTCTCGTTGTCCGAGGCTCGAAGTTTCAACGGCGACCAGACAACTCTAGAGGTTCATACGCGCGGCTTGAACGTCCCTAATCACCTCGGCCACGAACGTCTCCTCGCCGCCCACAATGACGATTGCGCGCCACGGCCGACACTCGTGGGTGTCGCGAACTTCGTCACGCGCGCGCGTTCGCCGGGGGGGGGGGACGACGACGACGACGACGAGTCGTGTGCGATAATCCGCAGACGCGGGCGCATCGCGACGACTGCGTGGGCGCGGGCTGTCCTCGTCGCTCCTCCCCCCACTGTCTTGGCCCAATTCTCCCGCGAGATCCTTATCGCGCCGCGTGAGCGTTGCAATTTTACGGCTGACAAATACTTGGCGCTACCCTCGGCCTCGGCCGTCTAAATCTCAGGCCTACCTCGCGGGAGAGGCCATTCAGCCGGAAATTAAAGCGGAATCGTGATCGATGCCTGCCCGTTGTGAAAATATCGCGTTGCGTTTTGCCACGGGGTAAATCTTTGCGCGCGTTTCTCTGCGTGCAAATGTCGACAATTAGGAATATTGCCACGAACTTGACGAGTTTAAAGCTTTGCCTGCTAGGGCAATCTGTTGAATAAATTACGCGAGGAAATGGGAGTGACGGATTTGTAAGGTTATCGTTTTTTATCAAAAAAATTTTATAAGGCAACTTTTTTTATAAAGATAGCTGTGTAGGATAATATCTAGAAAATCTTACACGGGGTGAGAAATGCTAGAAGCGTTCAAAATAAGCTTACGTAGTTTACGGACAGTCCCGGGGTAAAAATTGTGTTTTTCAATGCTTAATAATTACCGATGTCGCTGATGTCGGGAAGTCAAAGCAGTAGCTAGTAAATCTGAGCATGGCTTAATTATTTATACTATTTTTCCACCAGAAACCCAATGCAATCCAACTTTTGTCGACTTTCTCAGAAATGACATTTCTATATTCATAGTTCATTGAAGCGCAATTATTTTAAAACTATATGATCTAGAATTTTTTTGTTATGTAAATGTTTTATGCAGTGCCAGTTTACCGAACTTTCTAATACATTAAACTTAATGTCTAATTTATTTATTTTGATATTGTTTATATTTATGTACGTGATTTTCGTATTTTTTTTAAGGTTCTTTGGATAATCATCTCTTGCTGGTTGATTTTTTATGTATATTTTTTATAGCTCATTAAGCACCTCGAATGTTCCATCTTAATAAATTACTAATCAAAGCTAATCTACTCTCTCCATCTCTCGCTCTCTCTCTCTCTCTCTCTCTCTCTCTCTCTGTCGGCATTATACCCGCCGGACGCACCCCTTCCCATTCTGCCCCGCGCATCCCGACGTTTCATCGCCGCGGACGCATCAAAGCGCGCTACTCCTCGAGACATTTACGCGTCGGTCATTAATATGTAGACGAGCGGGGAGAGAGGGGGAGGAGGGAGAAATAGAGCACTCCACCCCTCCCCCCGCGCGCGAGGGACAATAAAGCCGAATATACACGAATGGGTAATTGCCCGGCGCGCGCCCCCGCACGCGACAATCCGTTTCGCGCGGCGCGGAATTGTACGCAAAGTGCGGCCCCGCGGCTATAATGCGCGACATGCGCGCGCAAACGAACAGGCTTACATGGACGTGGGTTGATTTAAGACCGATGACGTCGGGTCGAGGGCCAAACATTCATACGAGAGCGCAGAGGGGCGGGGGTGAGGGGGGTACGGACGAAGCGTTAGAGTACGAAATTTACGCCGTCTGTATTTGGACGCGGTGAGCGCTTCGTTCTCGGGGCTCGAGCGTTACGCCAATGCGGATCGTACCGCGACGAATCA
Source organism: Sycobia sp. Sy_11 (assembly GCA_018907035.1). NCBI lineage: Eukaryota > Metazoa > Arthropoda > Insecta > Hymenoptera > Epichrysomallidae > Sycobia > Sycobia sp. Sy_11. Next base: position 740,392 of record JACCIC010000028.1, read on the forward strand.
TGTTACTCGTGTCGCGAGCGACTCTAAATTAGTCTCAATTGTATATACTTGCGGCCTGTTCCAGGAAGAGGCAGGCGTACCGTAATTTTTGATTGGCGCTTTATTACAAAATTTCCACTGTTATGGTAGAGCTTCGTCGAATGATATTCTTTCCTTCGCTCGTTTATGTTTTCTTTTTGTTTTTTTTTTTTTTTTTATTATTTGGATCGCTATAGTCGCTATCGTTATTTTTTTTACTGGATGAAATATTTGATTAAGGTAGGATCTGAAACAATGCAAATGCGTCAGCTCGATATAAAATTGAAACATTGTTAGTGTTGAGGATGTGATAAACAAATATTTAGACATTGTTGAACATACGAGTTATCGGACAAATTATGAAAATGAGAAAATTTGAAAATGTAGGTCTTAACGTTAAAATAGTGGTGGCTGTGTCGCTGATCTGAAAAAAATCGTTGGGAGAAAATATTTACATACGATCGGCAAACGGGCAAGTAATACTATAGATGATAAAAGCATTCGTATTGATATTAATATTTTATAGTATAGAAATTACCGAAAAATATGAGTATGTATTTATTGCAAAATCAAGACGTTTAAGATTTTTTGACAAATTAGCCTTAAATGTGCACAACTTTCGTAATTATTAATTAATTATTTTAGGAAATTTTTTAATATAGCCCACAAAAAACTTCCTGCTATTCATCTCAAAGTTAATAAATGTATTTTATGCGCACTTGTAAATTATAATTGCACTATTTTCTAAAAAAAGGTTTTCGTACAGTTTATAGAATTAAACGTAAAATTATAATTGAGTCATTTGATCGTATAGGCATTTCCATGAGCAATACGCGTGTATCCCATGTAAATTAGCAAATATCAATTTTACCGACGTAATTTTTAACTGGAGTTGTATAATATAATCAATAATTCACGCCACAATGGAGCATTCCTGAAATCCGATAAAAATTGAATACATCGACATCGTCGATTCTTCTGCTCAATTCTTCTTAGTCTCTTCTTTTTCCTTTCTTTTCTTTTCCGTTCTTTTTTTTTTTTATACGACTCTTCCTAAACAAAGAACACGAACCGTGTACCATCGCATGTAGTTCGCATATTATGCGTCATTCGTAAAGGCTGCGCGGGTCGCAGTAGTCGCAAGATTGCCCCGCCGCGCGCGTGCCTCGGAACAAAAGAGAGGAATCGCGCCGGCGCGGCGGAGAAAAAGGATTGAATGGCAAATGGCGAACGACGCGACGGTCCCTTCAATAAAGCGTGTATATATATATATATATATATATATATATATATATATATATATATATATAATCTCACGAGGAACGCCGTGCTCGCGGTCTCTTCCAGCGAAGAAGAGATAGAGAAGAGATTTCGAAACGTACGGAGTGTGGGTAGGGAGGGACCCGCGTTCATAGAATCGAATTGCTTTTTATACTTTTTCCGCAATTGGCGAAAGCTCTCTCTCCCTCTATCTCCCTCGCTCTCTTTATTCCCTACTTCGTCATTACGAAATCCGTATTAGACCTTTCGGAGGTGGAATGGAGCTAGAGAGTGAGAGAGAGAGTGAGACAGAGACGGGGTGGGGGAGGGGGTGAGGACTGTGTATGCAATTTCGACGATAAAGTACAAGAAAGAGGCTTAACTGTTTTAAGGAGGACTTATACGCGCATCGAGCGAACGATACAGCGGAGCCTCGCTGATGCATCCAACAATGCTTACCATCCCAGAGTTTTCGTAAAACTTCCCTTTGAATATATTTTGCCGCGCGTGCTTTAACACAGTCAAATAAAGCAATGGAATTTAAATTTATATAATATATATATATATATATATATATATATATATATATATATTCTGTTCGCATTTCTATATACATTACAGATTAATACTTATATAGCATGAAATTGCGATTCATTTTATATATCTATATATATACAAATATAGATATAATACTTTCATCGCAGTTTTCAATTATAACGAGGGACGGTGGTAAATATTTTTTGTTTTTGTTTTTTTTTGTTTTTAAAATTTGCACGCGCAGCAAGGGATAATCACTTTACCGCCCTATCATTATCAGTTCCGAGAGTCTAGCATCTGAAAAGTTTGAGAGTAAAAAGTTTTTCGCGGGAATAAAATCGAGCTCGCATTATTTTTACGGTATTTCTAAGTTTGTATGTATATATATATATATATATATATATATATATATATATATATATATATAGAACGTCCCTTCCGACTTCATAAAGCGTTAATCATTACTTTCGACTACCTCACCCGCCCCGACCACCTCCTCTCCCTTTATCCCTCTTCTCCAAGAATTGGGAAGCTTATTAAATTTCATGATAATATATTTTTTAAATAAACTTGCGTATTGTGTTGCTGTGGGAAATTCACTTAATTACGGGGCAACGTTTTAGTCTGTAAGAATTTAATGGGTATTAATATACTTTAAAATTCATTATATACACGGTGAAATTAAAAATCTTTTACATTGGAGGGTTGAGAGTAATTAAAAACCACCTCATTAAGGCTCGAGCTATTTAGAGAACATTCATATATACACGTATATATATATATATATATATATATATATATATATATATATATATATATTTATCGTGAAGTAGGTGAAGCAATCTAAATTATTACTTACGATATTCATTTATTTAATGCTTTTTTATCAACTTCTACGGCTACCTATATCGCTGATCTCTCTGATAACGGACAGCAATGACTTTCAGTGAATAAAGTACACGTACAATTTTTTTCAAACTGCTTTCCACTAATTGTCCGAGAGCGAGAGGTGGAGAGAGAGAGGGAGAAAGAGAGAGAGAGAGAGAGAGAGAAAGATTCGAGCCGAGGCAAACGAGCTACAATTCCACTGCCATATACCGAGCGTACAAGCGTATAAAGCGTCGCTCGATTACTTTCTATTGTCCTTTACCCCATTACTCCATTTCGCCTTTTATCGCCCCGCACGCATCTCCATTAGTTCTAATTCCTCCCGAAATATACCGGCGATATAATTGTTTAATACAATGCTTATACATCGTCGTATTTCGTCACGCATTATTTTGTAGATTAAACAATTAGCGCCCGAAGGAAGCGACGGAGGGGGTGGATGGAGGGTGGTGGAGGGGGGGGGCGTCCGCTCTTGACAATGCAAATGGAATATAATTGCGATAATCCCGCGGCAAGCAGCGGAGTTAATTAAGTTCTTCGCGAATCCACGGCAGAGACCCCCAGAGAGAATTGATATATAAGCCGCGGAGAATCATCGGCTAAAGTTTCGAACAGGGGGTGGTACCTCAATAAGGCAAAAGCAATTTTACGTACTTTAAGATGCTAATTGCATATTAGCGATAATTGGTTGAAATTGCCTTTTATTTTAACCGTAAAGTCAATGAAAAGACAATTAATCATTACGGTGTATGCAACGATCTTATGCGTCCAAAAAAAAAATATTTCCTAAAGATCTTATAGATCGCACCAAAGTAAAGATTAGAACTTTAATTGTTTCAAAAAAAATTTCAACTACAAACAAGAAATACGAGCTTATAAGAATGGTGGTCTACGTTACACGTTTATATGACCGTGATGAAAGAATTTTGGCTAATATTAAAGTTCAAAACGCTCAACATTCGATCGATTTCAAAAATTTATAGAACATGAAAATATGGATTTTTTCGTAGCACCGGCAACATTTATTTGACACTTTTTTTTCTATTTAATCTAAATAGCCAAATATCGTTAATTTTATGCTCTATGCGCTTCGCGCCAAATGCGGGCCAATTTCCTCAACGATATTCTTAATCGGCACCGCAAACTAAGCGTAAAATAGCCTAGGTATTCTTTTTTATTTCTCAATTTTCCGACTGCTCCCCTTAGACAATTACGTCCGAATTATCGGCCCCTCGAGCGTGCCCCATTAACCGTAATATAACTATCTTTCGCTTTAAAAATTACCTTTCACGCATAATTGGTGGGGGCAAAAAGCGTCGGTGTCGGTACGTCGACGATTAAGCGAACGGCTCAGTCCATTTCTCGTCGCAACGCCGGCCGCATTCCCGCGCGCGGTCATTTACATGACAATGTCGCGTGAGTCGCTGTTTCCATCCCTTGCCGACCCTGGCGCCCCGTGCCGTCGAAGACGGCGACGGCGACACCTCGCGCGACTCGGAACTTTGAACGGAAAAGGATAGGGGGGGGGGAGGAAAGGGAGGTGACACAAGGAAGCGAAGTCTTCGGCTACGTATAGACGACGTCGGGTGTTTCGCCCATCCCTTCGCCGTCCTCCTCCCCCTATATATATATAGGACACGACGGCACGCGGCTGCATTTGAATTTCGAGGCTGCGCTGCCGCACCGGGACCGAGGGGAAAGGGGGCGGAATTGAAGCGTTACGGAATTGCAAATACAACTAGCTCGATTAATCGCCGCTGGATGTATACTTTAATGACGATACCGATCGCGCTCGTGAATTCAATTGGACGGATCGATCGGACAATTAGGGCGCGTTCGTCGCTCCCTCTCTCTCTCGCTCCTCCTTTTGCCCAACGCGGCGAACGACGATAATTATCGTTGACCAAGGCTCATTAATTCGCGAGAATTACAGGGCTGGAATTCGGTCAATATCGCGGTGAAAAAGTCTCCCCAAAAGAGATCTCTTTCTGATTAAAGGGAATTCCATCGTTCCTCTGCCAGAATTGTATATTTTTATAATATATGTGTATTTTTAAATCTGCGTATCTGCGTGTTGGCGTACGTGCGTGCTTGAGTGCCTGTGTATGTGTAACTTAAAAGTATACATTACGAAAACCAAACTTGAATTTTTTTACTTCAACTTTATATACTCATTTATATTTATCTAAGTAACGTACGATGTACACACACTTCTTCGTATTCTTTTTTTTTTTAATGTAAAATCTACGGAATTATCATTGGTCACTATAGAGATAAACGAGAAACTAATTATTTTTTGCAATTAAGCCGGAACTTTCGTTCGATAAAATCCTTAGTGAAAGAGGATAAACTAGAACGAGCAAGTAGAAGAAAAGTTTAAGAGCTGGAACCACGGGGGGAAAATTGATGTGCAAATCCTGATTTGCATGCGCCAGCGAACTTTTTCTCGCTGCTCAGATTCTTCTTTCAAGGACAAATATATCACTGTTATCCGTATGTGCTCATGTATTTTTATGAATATATATATATATACGTACGATTCAATCCGATATTTTTAAGTTTACTGTTACAGCATAACGTAAACTGCAAAGTCAAATTTGGATGACATTATGAAAAGGGCTACGTAAAAATTAATTAAAACTTACGATAATCAAAAGATCACTCTGCAATAATCAAAATGTCTGCAATTTCTGAAACAGAAATTTACGAAAATGGACATTTTCGCTCTCGAAAGAGAATATTAATTGTATTTTGTAAATTTTGACTGCAGAATTAAAGTGACGTGAGCAGTTAAGCACGCCTACAATATATGGCAAATATATCGATTCGACCGTATACGATGCAAAAAATTTCTTTACGACACAATCCAAAAGCTATTTAAGCATTTATTTATTCTAATGGCCAATCTACTGTAAATCTAAGGCGCTGCAATTTCCATACAGCGGCGGCGAATTTCGTAGATTAGAGCTATTCCGAATTAACGTATTTACCATAGATAGCCATCGACAAGAATTAGCTTTTTAAAAACGCCGATAAAGATAGAGGGAAGGGGGCTCATGCGATCGTCCATCCAACGCCACCGCCTTATTTCAATTTGTATGGGCGAAGAACGGCGGCCGAGCCGCGCGTGAATAATTCAATGACATTCAATAAGATATCGATCGGGTAGGTGGGCAGCCAGTAACAAAATCAACGTCCGCTTAAAAGCGCTCGGCAATTAATTCCGCCGAGTACACACAATGGAAAATGGGATAGAGAGGACAATAAGCCCACGGCGGGAGGGGAAGGACGAGGCGAGCGCGAGCGAGTGGCGACATAGGGTGGGGCAAGGGCGGAATGGGGCAGAGGGGGACGGGGGTGGCAGAGAGCGCGCGACGACACGCGTCTCTGCGCACGCGAGTGGCGCGGGGGCGGGGGGGGGCGAACGGGGGGTGGAGGGGGTGTCGGAGAGGGGATCCCGATTAAACGGCTGGCACGAGTCCGACCGGAGAGCGCGCGTTACTACTGGAAAGAGTGGCCGTCGGGGCACTCGAAAAAAAAAAGCGAGAGAGATGGCATTGCGACGAGGCTCTCGCGGTAACGACCGCATTGCGTTTAGCAGGAAATTTCGATGCTCCCTCTGTAGTGCACCCCTTCAACTCCCGGCCGCCCCCCCCCCACCCCCACCAACCTACTCCACCGCCCTGTCTGTCTGCTTATACGAGAAAAACGAGAGAGCGAGGATAGTGTTCGGCTCGTGTCCGCGCGCTCGCGCGCGTTTCGTTAAATGCCGATGGCTTTTCAAGCTCCGTTAATGCGGAATGACGAAACTGGGGTTGGGGGGGGGCGAATAGCGAGACAGAGAAAATTGGGGAAATGGGAAAAGTGTGTCCGCGCGCGAGTGTATGGTCGTGGAAATGCCGCGCGACAACGAATACTGAAAATGAAGTCGCGGCAGGCTAAAATTTTATCTAGAGAGTGAATCGATAAATTAAAACGAATCATACGCCCGAGCGTCAATTTACCAGAATTCCATTCGATTATCGAACTAAACGTTTCTCCTTTTTTTTTTTCTTTAGAGCCATTTATAGTTTTAACTTTCGCCCGTATGCTCGGGCTCGTCCAATACTGCGAAGCAATCGTGTGGCAAATATATGAATTATCCTATTTACTGTTGATAAACGCTATTTCAAACGTACGGGTTATCGAGATTTAAGTGCGCGAAACTTCACCGCCCAGTTGGATTCGACGATCGATCGGAAAAATCCGCGACAGGACGTCGATTCCCAACAAAGAGGGAAAAAGAAAATCATAAAAAAGGATGAAAAAATAGCTCCGTCGCAGGATTGGCCGGCCGTATTGGAATTCCGCGGAACTGGAACGAATCGATCCGTACGCAGAGTTAAAGAAAACGTTAAATAAAGGCGGAAACGAGGAAACGGGAGCAGCTGAGCAGCGCCGACGAAGAATAGCTGGAAATGGATAGCCGTGGTCGGGACGTGGAGGGGCGCGGAGGAAAGATCGCCCAAGTAGATCCACGAAATCCTAAGACAAAAAGCCGCGGGAAAATTAAAAGCGCGGTACGATGATATCGCCAACAATTACGACAATTCTCTGTTTCTTTCTCCTTTTTCCTCATCCTCTTTTAGTTCTGTGACCCCTACGCTACCCCCCTCCCCTTGGCTCTCTCGCCCTTCTTCTTCACCCGATTCTTATGCGAAAAGCTCGCCCACTGGTTCAGCGGCAGCGACGGTGGAGCGCGGACGGCCCCGCGGCTGCACAGACCCAGAAGCAAATTTCGCTTGTTCCACTAAGCGGAATAACATTAGCGCTAGTGCCACATGGCTTCATACATATTCCTCGCCTCACCCCTTGGCTTTTTACCTTTGTTCGAGTTCCTCTCTTTCTCACCCACCCCTCGCGCCCCACCCGTCCCGAACCGCCGTCCCTCTCTTTCAAAACGCGGAGAAACTCGGACGCTTTGGGCATCCGGCATACCGAGGAGATAAAACAGACCGCGTGGATTGTAAGCTTCTATGAAGAGAACCGGAGAAAGAAGAGGGAGAAAGAGCTCTGGGGCAAATGAGGGGAGAGAGAGAGAGAGAGAGAGAGAGAGAGACGGTCGAATCCCCTCGCAGCGTGAGTACGCGGGGGGTAGAGGGTACGGGGGTGTCGAGGTGGAGAGAGACAGAGGAGTTGCAGTCGACGCGTTCTGCTAGGCTAAGCAGCGGGGAAGGGGTTTTCCAGCAAGCGAGCCAGCCAGCCAGCCAGCCAGCCAGCCAGCCGGCCGGAGGGACGCGCGGAGGAAAAGTGGAAGAGAGGGCGCGCGGGTTGCGCGCTCCCCCGCTCGATACCACTGCGGCACACGGGCTGCTAAAGTTGATAATGTATATGTATACCTGCGCGCCGCCGTGACTATACGCCACTCTCGTATATACGCACTCGCGCGCCGGGGGTGCCTACATCCGTATACTCACTTTCTCTCCTACACCGCTCTCTATCCCTCTCCCTCTCTCACTCTCCCACCCCGCTCGTGTACGTATTTGCCAACGTGCAGGGTACACACAAAAGTTCTCGCTCTCCGGGGGCGAGAGACGAGGATAGGTTGAAAGACAGAGAGTGGGAGAGAGAGAGAGAGAGAGAGAGAGAGAGAGAGAGAGAGAGAGAGGCCGAGGGATGGTTTATATACGTTATACTATACGTAATCTTCCATCTCCCATCACTTTTGCGCGCTCCTCCGAGCGCGCAGTTGAATACGTCGCGCGCCCCCGCTCCGCTCCAGCTATGTACAGGGGACCACGACGACGTTCCGCTCGTATACGCACGGCATTGCTCGGCTAATGTATTACGCGTATTCGTACGCGCACATGCGTAGCCGGGACCCCTCCACCCACGCCCTCCCTCCCCCCGGCCACTCTCTGTCTATCCCTCTCTCTCGCTCTCTCCCTCTCGCCCACTCTCTGCCTCGCTCTTGCCCCAGCGCCAATGCGCCGAATTACGTTATACCGCGCTCCCCCACCGCCGCCCCCATAGTTCAGGGAGGAATGCGCGTGCTCGTACAGTCGGATGCATCTTGTGTGTATTAATATATACATATATATATATATATATATATATATATATATATATATATATATACGGTGGCCACACACGAGTGGATGGCAGGCTGCATTTGCAATTCGCGAGCATCTCCCAAGTTTATATCTGGATCTGAAAGGGAAAAACAGGGACGCACCGACGCGGATCGCTTAATGATTCTCGCGCTGAATTCTCCATAATTAGTTGGAATTCTGCTTTAGCTTATCAATTTACGAGTACGACATAATAACGGAATATATTGATTTTTTTGTCTAAATTAAATTGATATTGACTTGAATTAATTGCTCATTAAATTGGATAGTCGTCTATTATGAAGAATCTCTTTCAGAGTAATGATTATGTATAACACTGTTAAGACAAATAAAGTAGTATGCATCTGGGATTGATCGCTTTTCTCAATTTTTAGCGATTATTATTTTTTTATGTACCTTGGAACGCCGGGATTATAGATATATTTATACATCATATCCATAAGCTCTAACTCAATAAACCTCCCATTTTTAAACCCTTTCCCTTAAAATCCACAAACTATGCAAAAAATAGTTGAAAATAATAAACACAAATTTTTAATTTAACGACTTTTTATGATATTTAAAGCTTGGTCTTATTTATATTAAAGTTTTTATACATAAAATGGGAATCTATAGACATCCTAAAAAGAAAAATATACGTAATCAGATTTTTCATAAACAGAATTTATTTTTGAATTTTTTCCGTATATTTCTCTGAAAATGTTAACTCGGTGGAGAAACACAAAAATTCAAATGGATTGAAATTTCGCCTCGAAAAATGCATGAGAAAAGTATAATCTGATGCCAGGAAGCGTACTTACGTTTTTGTTAGCCAATGCAATTTTAAAAAACTTCAAACGCAAGTTATTTTGCGACGTGAATGTTAAAGAAATCGCTTGATTGCGCTTACGCTAAAAGTATACAAGTGTAATTTTGAGAAGACAATTGCGCGGATCATCTACTAATTCGCAGATGAAGATAATTATTTACTTCGGATATAAATGCGAAACAAACTCCATGGAATATAATGCTTTTCACCCGCTCTGTTTTTCTCTGTGACTCTTTTATCTTTAAATGAAATCCCAGGGCGATAACTTTTTTCGAAAAATTCTATTATTAAAAGAGGAAAATTTCCAACCCCATTGTTGTTATCGTGTGAAGCGTAGACATCAATGGTAAAGAGATAAAACAACTGCCTGTTCACATTCAAAAATTTTATTATTTATATTTGTCTATACATAATCCGATGCTCGAAAGACGTGCTTATGACAAAATGTAAATTTGATCGATCAATCGGAAAATCGAATTGTTACGCGCGTTAATCGGTTTACAGGATGATTTTAGCCTGATTTTCCGGGAAATTAGATCAGCTGTACGGGGCGAAAGAAAACTTTGGCCGGGCGAATGATCAAAAATCTATTTAGTCCGGCCAATAATCCGAGCTCCATGGCCCGCAGCCGCCGCCCGCGGTAAAGCGAATGTAATTAAGCTCGGGATGAGGGCTGGACGAGGAGGGGGTGGGGGGGGGGGGTTAGGTGGCACCGCATCCTAGTATACGGAATTACCGATGTTTTCATTTCGCGCGGCCAGTTCGCTTTTGAGCCGGCGCTGGCAGCGGCAAACGAACGTCGAACGGTCGCGGCGAAAGTTCCATTGGGATATTTAATATCAACCCGTGCGCCCCTCCCAGCGTCCTCCTCCTTCTATAATTAATCTCGCCGGACTCGGGCGTCCATGCAGGCGTCCTATCCTCGTTTGTTTCTCCCTCGCACTCTCTCTTCCCCTTTCGCCCCGGATCATTCTTGATCTATCTCGCCTGGCCTCCCCCTCCCGCCGCCGCCGCCGCCGCCGCCGCCGCCGCGCTCTTTCTTCGCGTAACCCGTCTCTCTCCCTCCCTCTTTTGCTCCTTTATAGTTTCCCTATCACCGTCGCGCTCTCACTCCCGTCCCGGCTCTTTTACCCGGCCTGCCTGGCAGGGGCAGCTCACCCTTTGACTGGAGCTTTCCTTTAAAAGCTCCATTCTCGCTTCTCTCTTCCCCTTTCTCTCGCTCTCTCTCTCTCTCTCTCTCTCTCTCTCTCTCTCCTCTCTCTCTCGCTATATATATATATATATATATATATATATATAACTCTTTTTACCTACCTTCCATCACACTGTACCCCCACCCTTATCTCTTTGGACTCTCTCTATCTCTCTCTATCCTGCTCTCTCCCTCTCACCTTCACTTATACGTTCACACGCTCACTCGATTTTCTCGGGGAATCTACCCTTAAAATCTAACCCAACCGAAGAGGGGCGGAGAGGTGGAGAAAGAGAGACAGAGAGTCAGACGCGAAGTCGGGGGTGAAACAAACGAACAAGAGCGAGCGCGCGTGACTTCTACATATATATATATATATATATATATATATATATATATATATATATATACGTGTATGTAGCGCAAAAGCGCAAGAAAGAGAAAGCTCGACTCTACTCGACTCCGGCTCCGATCTTGAGCGACTCAATTTTTGCGTGGCTTTAAATGGCTTCGTATAGCGCGACATGAGGAAATGGAGTTGAATAGAGCGGACGGGAGGGCGCGTGCGCGCGCGCACGAGCTTTCGGCCCCCGGCCGCGTGGATAGAATGAAATCGGCTTCGGCGAAGCACTCCTTCTCTCCTCCTTCTCTCTCTTCCTCCTTCTCCTCCAGCCCGAGTTGCCGTTGCCTTATAACTTCGGCAGAGGATAGAAAGGTATGGCCGGATGGATGCAGGAGATTTGTATTGAGTCGTCTTATATATGTTCCTCTGTATGTATGGTATATACATGCGCACAGAAGAGGAAATTTATAGATGGAACGTAAACATTGTAAAACGAGCCACGGTCTGGAGTCTATTTTTACCGTATAAGCGAGTATAAAAAAATATATATATATATATATATATATATATATATATATACATATATACATCTTGGTTGGAGTGTTTATAAAAAAGCAAAAAAGAGAGATTTGGAGATACACCGGTAGAGAGACGGAGAAAGAGAGATTTTTTAGTAACAGTGAGAGAGCCATTTGTTTTCTCATTTGACTTTATTGGACGGTTCCGATTCAGACTTTTCTGGGCCAGGCTTCAGACTGCACACTTTAGGCGTATATCATTAGTACTCCTGTCGCGAGACTTTTTTACCAATAATTTGCGACGATGTGCTCTTTTTCAGATACCCATTTCTATTTCTGACCCAATATGTTATATATAATCGGCAGTATATAATATTTCTAAGAGAAGCGGACGAAACTTCTTTCCTATTTATGAATCGAACGCCGAAAACATAACGTCTGTTTAAGCATATTCTTCAACGAAGTGTACTTCATTTCGTATCGTGGTGCAGCGAAAAGTTTTCATGTTGAAAATTTTGAGAAAGCCCAGGTAGCAAATGTAATATATATATATATATATATATATATATATATATATATATATATACGCGAGAAGAATTTCGTAAATAGAACAAAGCTAGGCAAATTATATTCGGTATTTATGAAGTAGTTGTTTTCTAAACTTTAACAATAATAATTTAGAACATCAATATAAACTAAAAATATTTTTTCGCGACCCAGATTCTGTTTTTATAAACATATTTAGAAGTACGCATAATTCAATGTACAGTTATTGGCAGCATCAATTTATTTATTACAATCAATTTGTAAATTTGTATCATCAAATTGTAGCATCAAAGTGTAAATTTAATTCTGAAGTAGCTTAAATTAGAATAGTGAGTAATTTTCCAAAATTCTTGCTGAAATCACGCGCACGTTTAATACTTTTTAACGTTCCCGGTACAAATGGAGTCATTCATTATTTAAGAATCGTAATTTTATACAAAAATGTTTGACGTACGACCTAAAATAGGGCGACTATTCCGAAACGTAAATTTTAAGAATTACGTTCGAATTGATTTGTTATACACACTTGACCTAATCAGCTATTTACACATTACTCTATACTTTCACTTATACACTTAAACATTGCCTTTATATATATATATATAAACAAACGTCAACTGCAAGGAGCATTAATAAGCTGTGTCAAATGTCGCGCTCCCTCGGGCGGCCACGATTTCCAAACGCCGGCGAGGATGCCTTCGAAAATTTCACCGTGATATTCGTGGGCGATGGTCGGGCGGGGGGACGGGTGAGCAGGGAGCAGGAAAGTCGAGGAAAGTTATTAAAGTAGAATGGATAGTGCTATGGGGCACATCCGCGGCGCCCGGGACGACCCCGTGAGCTCGGCTGAACAGCGGCCCCGGGCCGCTGGGTAAGAAGAGAGGCGGCGCAGTTTTATTAAATCCGATATGCAGCTGCATCATATAACAGTTATTATGTCAACCCGCGAACTTTAATCGAGCGCTTTTGCTTTTTAGCATTTTTTACGAATAAAGTCGGCCAGGGATGGCGTTCGCGCGCAGGCGCACGCATAGATTATTTTTTAATTAAAAACAGTTTTTTTGGGGCGGGGCGGGGGGGGCAATAATTTGTACGCGATTTTTCAGTACGCAATCGCTGTCTTGCACGGTTCTCGCGATCAACTTTTGAACTTTCATCTAGACTAAAAACACACACACACACACATATTTACACTTGAATTCGATTAATGAAGATAAACAATGAACGGAAAAAGCCACGTATAAGCGTCTACCGAAAATAAATAAAAATTGTAATATTTATGGAGTTTTATGAGTAGCGCCGAGCCACGTCGGTATAACTTTCGAACACCGCCAAGGAAATCGTTCCGCGTCCCGCGAATCATCAAAGCCGCGCTGCAGTCGCCGCGAACCCCGGCGTGGCGGCGCGAGCGCGGGCGAATCGGCCTGGGGCGAGCGGGGCGACAGAAACTTTTCAGAGACTCGTTTAAAAATCATAACTCAGACGGCGCATCTTTGGCAACTTTAATTAAAAACCTTAATTAAAAACCTAGTGGCGGTAATTCGGAATTCAATATCAATGAAGCCCCCCCCCCGACCCACCAACCGACCATCCCGACATCATTCCCGGCCCCTACCGCCTCGCGACCTCACACCAGCCGCACGCCCGTTCGCCCGCGTAATTAATCTCCAGAAGCCCATAAACAATGACAGTATTTGCAAATGCCTGTTTTTCACCCGCATATAGCAGTCCGGTCTCTCTCTCTCTCTCTCTCTCAGTCTCTGTCACGGAATGCCGCGAAGGGTCGGGGGCCGGAGGGAACAAAAAAGCTGCATCCTCCGTGCTTTGTGAAACGCGCGGCGCTCTCTGCGTCGGGCAGGAGAAGAATCACCTGTGTGTGTGTGTGTGTGTGTGTGTGTGTGTGTGTGTGTGGAGAACGAGAGTCCTCCGCTGGCACCACCGACGCCTCGTGCCGCCGATGCGTACCGCAATTAAAATGTAAATTTGAGGCAGGGTGGGCGTCTAGCGCGAGAGACCGGCGACGACGACGACGCCACGGTCGCCGCTTTTCCCGGCACTTCATTCGTAAAAGTGGCGAGCTTCATAGTAGTGGCGGCGGGCAGCAGGGTGAGAGAGGGAGAGAGCGAGATAGAGAAGTGTCGAGCTTCTGCTGCGGTGCGCGTTTTGTTGTCACGACACGAGAGTGTGTACATATATATATATATATATATATATATATATATATATATATATATATAGCGCCGAGGAAAAAAATAGACAAAGATAGATAGATAGAGAGCAAAAGAGCGAGTGAGGAAGAGACGGAGAAAGGGAGAAAAAACCCATGCCGGTACTTCGGCGCCGCTGCACTCTCGTACGCCGCTCGAGTTCTCGGTGAATTTTTAAATGGAAATTTTTACGAACCTCAGATGCAGAAGGGGGGCGAGCGAACTCCGATGGTTTTTTTTTTTTTGTGACGAGCAGGGAACCGGGGGGTACGGGCAATACGATATCCAATTCATGCGAGCTGACTGTGGAGCGCGCGCACGCGACATATCCGCACGCGTATAGGTATCCGCGATACTTTCGGGGACTCGCATTAGAGACGCATTTTACGCTTCGCCTGCTACGCTTTCCCTTCTTTTTTCTTTTGGCTTTATGAGATTCTTTGGATAGAAGGGGGTAGGTAACCACATAGACGGTAGACCGGGCGGAGGGGATGCGCGGCGCAAAAGCGGAAAGCGAAAATTACGATTGTAAGAACGATACTTTATACATACTGGACGGTCCTGTGTGCTGGAGAAATTATTTTTTTTTTATTTCGACTCTCTGAGTTGGTTATTCGGTCTTTTTTTTACGTTTCAATTACCGCGCGCGCGCGCGCGCACGTAATTTTTTTCTCTTGCATTATAGGCCCTCGGCCCGAGTTTCTGTCTTGCGCGCTGCCGCGGGCTCGTCGCGCCGCGCGGCAAAGTACGTGTATAAAAGGCGCAGCCTCTTTGAAGACCCCGCCCGCGCCGCGCGCTGCTATTTATGAATCCGCCGGAGAATCACCGCGGCCTCGTATTCGCAAAATGCCGAGGTCTTAATGACGCCGCCCGCGTAATGTCACGCGCAAGCTCAAAGTGCTGCTTCGCTCTCTCTCTCTCTCTCTCTCTCTCTCTCTCTCTCTCCCTGCCTCCCGCGCTCTGCGTCTGTAACATATTGCGGAGGAGCTGAATGCTCTAACTAGCTTTTTCTAAGCCTCCTGCGTCTCGCACGCCCCCTCAATCTGCATGAATATTTTTCTATTTGAAACGAAGATTATGCATCTGCATATTCAGCAGGAGCTCTTGTCTCTCTCTCTCTCTCTCTCTCTCTCTCTCTCTCGACCTCTCGGGGGAATTTCATACGACCCTCCGAATCGAAACTTGAAATACGGTAAAACCGTGCCACTTAATTTGAATTGCAAGCTGAATGCAGTTTTAGCGGGAAGAGTCCGCGAGCCCCCCCGGGGGGGGGGGAAGATCGCGAGGGCACGGGGTGGCAGGGAAGCCCGTAACGCAAATTAAACGCAAACTACACCTTCGTCTCCGTCTTGGCGCGCCGGAAATTCCCCGCTCGTTCGCGCGCTAATCTAAAGCCTCGGAGTCCGCAATTGCATTCTTGTCGGCAGGCAATCGCGGACGCGCCGAAATAGTCGCGCTCGCCCAGTCATCTGGTTATTGCTCAATTTTTTCGGACGACCCGTACATATTTTCGCCTTTTGTTCTTCTTTGTTCTTTCAGTTTTCGCCCTCTTTTTCTTGTTTTTTGTTTTCTTTGCTCTGGGGCGCGACAGCTCCGCGCGTCGCGGAATAATTCCCCGTCGGGCCGGTGGGTAAAAACGAACTGGAGATTTTTTCGAAATAATTTCGCGACGCGCATCCCACTGTACGCCGTCATTATCTCCATTATACCTGTGTCGCTGGCCTCACTCTCGCTGTTCCCCACCCTACCAACCACCTACCCCCCCCCCCCAAACACAACGGTGAATATGCATACGAGAGCGCGCGAGCGCGAGCGTCGTATGCACTTGATTCTCGTGCGGCATAAAAGCGTATATTCGTATTATGTGCCGGCGCGCATTACGGGCGTGTCAATCCGACGAGCCGAGCGCATTCACGGGATATAAGTGGATGTCGGAATGCCCGGGGTGATGGCTGGGTCGCGGGGATGATTAAGACGAGCCGCGGCGCGGCGCGAGCGCGCCGAATGCGCGCGGCGGGCGGTTATAAATAGTACTCTCGCATTATGGCGTGAGAATGGGGCGGGAGGAGGGGGGGGGGAGAAGAGAGCGGCAGCTCGAAGCGACATGGAGAGAGAGAGACAGAGAGAGAGAGAGAGAGAGAGATAGATAGATAGAGGAACGCGAGATGGAGTGGGGAGGGATGCTGGTACGTATTGATTTTCGCAAGGGGAATTCATGACTGAGGATAAAAAGACAGGTAACTGCCGGAGGAAGAGAGGGAGAGAGCGAGAGAGAGAGGAACGATGGATCGGGGTGCGCTCGGAGAGTGCAAGCCTCGTGTCGCACTGCGCTTACCGCTCAAAGAAATTTCTTAGTTGGATTAACTCTGTTTATCGACCTATGTATAATATCGCTCTCATAATCTTCTCTCTTTCTCTCTCTCTCCCATCTTTCTGTTTCACCCCCCTCCTCTCTTTCTCACACACACACATACACACACGCATACCTTTTTGCCAATTTAACGATTACTATACATCTACGTTTTTTCAGCCCAAAGCATCAAGGACGATGAGAGGAAAAAAAACCGCGGTGCTTGCTTATCACCAAGAATACAAATAAGGTCGAATTTATTATACTTTTGTCCCGTCTCTCCTGTTGTTCATTTCGTAGCTTTACTTACAAAGCTCATTTGCAACGGACGA
>JACCIC010000028.1:760000-775000 GCA_018907035.1 Sycobia sp. Sy_11
CGCGCTGACATCTGGCGCGCCGTAATCTCCGTGCGTATATCGAATCCCGATCCTTTCCCTCCCCTCCCCCCGGCATCATCGGCAGGCCGACCCCGCGAACGTTATCGCTAATTTCAATTCTCTCCCTCGCTCTCTGGCTCTCCGCGGCGGAGGCGAGCTCTGCTTGCCGCTGTTTTTTTTGCTCCCTCAATTTCTCCCCCCCCCCTCTCTCTCCCTCGCTCACGCTCTCTCTCTCTCTCTCTCTCTCTCTCTCGCGCCCTCGCGCCCTCTCGTACTCTCTCGCTCTTTTTTAGAACCCCGAGTCGAGTCGTAAAACCTGTTGAGTAATTAGACGAAACTACTCTCTCGTTGAGAGAAAAGAGGGAGAAAGGAAACGAGAGAGACAGAGAGAAAGAGTGAAAGAGAGAAAGAGAGAGAGAGAGAGAGAGAGAGCGGTTATTTCTTGCGATTATTTCTGCATGTTTGCGCCCACGGAGATAGAGGGAACGCTTAATTATTCCTTTCGTTCTCGTAGATAAATATCTGCGAGCAAGCCCGCGCTATCTTTCCTTCTTTGGATAATCCAATTTATTAAAGTGCCCAGATTGTTCTCTAAATAACTTCGGACTTAATTATCGAGCTGTCCCGTGGAAAATATGCGCTTGTATACACATATAGTTATATTTATAATGATAGTACAATAATACCATTTGTATCCAAAATAGATTATTTTCTAATCCATCCTCGCGGTATTAATAGATATAATATGGATTATATATTATCGTAGAATTATATATATATATATATATATATATATATATATATATATATATATATATATATACCATAAACTAAAAACAATATTTCGTGTCAATTGCGCTTCTACGCACATCCTCAACCGCACGAACGTACAGGCATACACCTGCTTTTTGCCGTTCTTTTTTTTAAAGCAGCCGCCGGCAGTGTTTTCTTTCCCGTAGCGCTCGCGCACAATACCTTAGTAAACGCCTCGTTCCGCCCTCTTTGAAGAGAACGAATGCCGGAACAATGACAGAACGCGTTAAAGCTTCAAAAAAAAAAAAAAAAAAAAAAAAAAAGTCGCTGGAAGGCGGGTGCGAAGGGTGGGACGGAGGCTCGCGCAAAGAAATGGGAGGGGAGGGGAGTATGAAATCTCATTGCGGGACGGGGAAGGGCATATTTAACATGAAAAACGGGGCTCGAATGTAAAACCATCCGGCGTCGAGTACGGGCGAGGTGCGCGAGCTCGTGCATGCGCGTCCGAGGAGCTCGAAAAACTTTTCGAAACATGTGTATACGTAACGCCCGGGCGGCGAATGGGTGGGGGCGTATGGTAAGAGAGGGGAGGGAATGCAACATTTTCGCACGGACAAACGAAAAGAACTCGCGTATACATTAAAAACTTTCTTATTAATTTATGCAAATGAAAACTTCAAACATCCTTTCTTCTCTTTACTCGCGCTGCCCCGTTTCTTTCTCTCGCTCTCTCTCTCTCTCACTCTCTCTCTCTTTTTCTCTCTGTCTCTCTGTCTCGTTTGCCACGTCTGTCTCGCTCTTTAAACAACGCTGGAAAATGCCAGGCACTCCTACAGTATATTATTTCAGCTTTTTTCCGCTCGGGCTCAATCCTTTAAATTTTTAAAACGCTCGTGCAAGCACCTTTACACGGATTCTTGCACACTTTCATATCAAACGTGCATATATATATATATATATATATATATATATATATATATACGCGTATTCATATATAGTTTTTATAATTAATATTGACGGTAAGAGCAAAATTGAGACTTTTACAAGTTACATAGGAAGCGGACTGCCATGATAATCGTTTCGTTGTAAATCGTGCGGGAAATTTGAGTTAGAGATAAGATGTACGAATCGTATCGCTCCACATCAACTTCCTCTTCCTTAATAATTATATATTGAATGCGCCGAGGAGTTTAATTTATACTCTATGCGCGAGCTTTATTTCCGAAGCTTTTACCGCTCTGTGCATATACACACGTACGTACATAATGACGAAACACGCCGGCTTTTATAACATTTCACTCGTGCCTTTTGATACCGACACTGAAAACACGAGGGAAATAATAATCACGGCATTTAGGCTTTATGCCGAGCGTCTTTATTCGCGGCTGTATGTGTGTATATGATATATATCTCATGATAAAAAGACGCGCGCGCGTGATAGGCAGCTCCAAAAAGGATGTGGGAATTGAAAGGAAGGAGGATGGGGCGGAGTGCGAGGGGTGAAAGGGAACGAGGGTGTGGGGGGGGGGTAAAATAGCCGGCGCGAAAGAGAAACGAATAAATCAGAACTTGTGAGCAGTTCAGCGAGAAAAGTCTTACCTGCCCGTTCTCCACCTCTTCCTCCCTTTTACCCCTTCTCACGCCCTCCTCTTCCTCCTCCTCATCCTGCTCCTCTCTCACCTGGCTCTACTTTTCATTTCTCTTTCTCTTATTCTACGAGCACTAGCGTATAAATCTTTCAACTTCTTACCGTTCCTTCGTCGTTGGGCCCCGCCCTTCGCGTGCTCTCTCTCTCTCTCTCTCTCCATCGTCTTGAAGCGCGCGCGCGCGCATTTGGTCGAGAGATAGAGAGGGAGAGATGGAGGCCGCGGAAGCGAGAAACCGCAGTAATTTTAATAATCTGGTTGCTCGTCGTATTTCGCATAACGAGGAGGAGCGCGCAAAAGCCGCCGTCGCCGTCGCCGCCGCCGCCACATCGCCGCGGTCTTAAAGGTGTTTTTCTTTTTTCGACTTCCTCTCTCCCTTATCCGTCTTCTCATCCTTCTCTCTCTCTCTCTCTCTCTCTATCTCCTTCTCTCTCTTTTTATTAAAATAAAATACTAACACACACAAGCACACGCGCGCGCGGGAGAGCAAATCTTGATTTTTTTTCCACCGACGACAGGTTGTCTTTTCAAAAAGACTACGCGATGCTTGGTCCGGAAGTACTTTCAATTTTCGCTTGGCTTCGCGCTGGTATACAACCCGGGGCAAGTTTTAAAAGACGGGAAAAATGCGCAGCGCCGGCGGATTTCGAGCGATTATTAAAAATTTACGGCCGCGCACGGCTGAATTGAAATAGAAAAAATTTCTTCGCGATTGACAGAATTTGAAAAACTTCCGCGATGTCTCACGACGAACTGCGGGGGGAGGACGCGAAAAAAGAAACGAACAAGAAGAAAAAAAAGGAAAGTCGAAAGAAGTTGATTAAAAATTTAAAGCAGCTTTCGTTACGAAAGGGGGACAAAAGTTTAATGCGCTGACAATGCAATGGTCAATCCAAATATGATCATTATAAGCAGTTAAGGTCTTTCTAATTTAAATTTGAAAATAAACTTACCGACTGAAAATTAATGAAAACAATAAATGGGAGTTGAACTTTTCTCGTGACTTTCTTTCTGTCTTACTTTCTGCCCTCTCTCTCTCTCTCTCTCTCTCTCTCTCTCTCTCTCTCTCTCCTCTCTCTCTCTCTCTCTCTCTCTCTCTCTGAATGTAAGATAACTTGGCGCGAAATTAAGAACACTCTGAATTGAAGAAATATTCTTGTTAATAGATTTTCAAAACTTTAAATCGTCTCCCCTTTACGCTGTGCAATTTATCTATAAAAGTTTAACTTTTGCTCACATTGTTAAAAAAAAATTCCGATTTCTGACAGTTTACTTTTGTTTCAATATTCTTATTATCACCTCTGCGCTCCAATGCAAAAGCAACATGAACAATTATTATTATTATTATTATTATTATTGAACTCAGAGCTTTGGACGATGTGTTTATCGCAGTTACGGCTTCGACGATGCACATCTATTGATCTTTACGTAACTGGCTCGGAAATAACTAACGAACACGAAAACGGTCTTTTTAGAATATTTCAAAAGGAAATATATATTCTTTGGAAAATATTCTTTATCAATTTCTTCTACGGCGAAGTAAAATGCGCACAACACTGGAAGACGGCTGGTTTTTTTACACTTTATAATGCATATAGCAAAGAGTACAATGTCGTTAGCTGTTGCTTTGAGTGCAACCCTAGAATATATATATATATATATATATATATATATATATATATATATATATATATATATATGTAAATCTTTGAACTATAAAAATGCTGGAACAAATAGTCAGTAAAATAATATGTTCCTTCACTGCGGAATCGCGTACAATCTATTTTATGATTGATCGTAATTTGATGTGAAACGGATGTCAGTTTTTTTTTTTTGTAATGAAAATAACGAGTAATGCCGCCATAAACAGTTGTGTCAACAACACAGAAATTTTGCATTATATGATAGTACGAAAAAGTATAAGTCCGATTCTTTTATTTCTTACTACATGGTTATTAGAGTGAAAAAAAAATTTCCAGGCAATTTTTGAGCAGAGAGATCGAGAAAACTGTTAAATTCAATTCCAAAAATCTTTCTGTATTTCTATATTATTATTGCGATATTGAGATATTACTACATAAAAGGTCCATCAGGCCTCGTTAATCGAGACCTCGTTCTTATGACAAATGTATCGAGCCTACTATTTCATTTATTAAACAATTCACTGTTGACTTTGGAAACAATTCACTTTTGTTTTCAATTTTTCAATGAATATTATCTTAAGTATATTAGATCAGTAACAATAAAACAGATATGGATTGGGAATAGTATTTTACATATAGCATACCTTTCTATTAATGATCAAGCAGTCACGAAAATCACATAGACTCCATTGTAAACTTTACTTAAAGAAAAAACATATGCGGGTCTCTCGTCATGAATGAAGGATGAGTTAGGTGTCTCTTACCCTTTCCCTTACATTTCTTTCTCTTTTTCTCTCCCTTCCCCTGCCTCCTTTCTCTTTCTAGACATAAAAGATTCTCCTCGTGGCGTTGTCTCGCTCGCTTCCCTATCTCACTCTCTCTCCTCTCTCTCTCTCTCTCTCTCTCTCTTTCCATCGCTCGCGAGGATTGCCGCGGAACCGAATGAATTTCGCAAAAGATACGCCGCCACCCCTTCCTCTCTTCCTTGAAAAGTACACGAAACGCCCCGATAAATAATGGCGGGCACCGCGTATATCGACGCGCCCTAGCGCGACACGGGAGAGAGAGAGGAGAGAGAGAGAGAGAGAGAGAGAGAGAGAGAGCAGATATTTCGAGGCCGACTCGAATGAAAGAGTATTGGCGGTGCGCAACGGAGGACGAGAGGCAGAGATAGCGATAGAGATAGCGCGTGGAAAAGGACGAAATTTATTTATGCGTCCCAGCCAGCCAGGAGCGCACATAGAGAGAGAGAGAGAGGGAGAGAGAGAGCTGGGGAGAAAATAAACTTGGGAAGCAGCGGCGTCCCCACTCCCCGCCCCTTGATCGCTATTCGTCCCGCTCTCGCCGCGTGTGGCAGCTTTATGGCCGGGAAGTTGGCGCGGAACCGATGAAATGCTCACGCCCCGCCCGCCCCTGTACCACGTCCAACTCTCTCTCTCTCTCTCTCTCTCTCTCTCTCTCTCTCTCTCTCTCTCTCTCTCATTCTTGTCTTTTCTCCTTCTGCACATGCAAGATGCATTAAGATCAGTCCAGAGGATTGTGCATAACACTGGGAAATACCTCCGTTACGCGTTGCCGGAGGGGAAGGGCAATAGAGAGAGAGAGAGAGAGAGAGAGAGAGAGAGAGAGAATCGCCACCATCATATTTAGAGTAATGAGAATGCTGGGTGGATATAACGGTACCGTTCGGGGGGGGGGTGGCGGCGAAGGGAGACGGGGCACATACCCAAGGGATCATATCCGCGAAACGCCAGCGGTACTGTTGAACAAGTTCTTTGTATATCGAAGCTAATTATACGCAAGCTTTGCTCTGCCCCGGGAATAGAGAATTTCGCATTAGCGCGAATGCGGCCGGCGGGAGGGGGCGGGAGCGAGTCGGGCCAGCCGGGGCAGAGAAATCAACAATGCATGCATCGCGCTAATTGGAAATTTGGGCGAGCGTCTGAAAAATATCCTCGTGTAGAGTAAGTTGCTCGTCTAAATTTCCGCCTCGCGTAACGAATCGCGGAATAAATTAATGAAATCAAAAAAAAAAACAGCAAGAATTAAATTTAAAAAAAATTATATATATATATATATATATATATATATATATGTGTGTGTGTGCATACGTAAAACAATCCAAAGCAATACGCACCATGAATATTTTGCATCTACACTGCTTAATATGCACCTAAGACTATGCGTCGTGTATAAAATTTGACGCACGTCCGACCGAGCGATTAAACGAAATTGTGGAATTTACGCGACGCCTGCCTGCCTCGCTCCTCCTACCCCCGGACACCGCTGCGACCGACCCGATGCGCGAGAAGTGTTTCGAAAGTGCGACCACTGGTCGGCCGACGCGTAGCTTTACGATAATACGGCTTTACGGATTTTTCGTATGCGGCTCCACACATATATATATATATATATATATATATATATATATATATATATATTTTCAATTCGTGAAACAAATATTAATGGGGTATCGGGGCGCCATCGGTCGTTCGGCGCTAAACTGGACGAATGGATAAAAATAAAAATCATTATTATTTTTGTTGTCGTTCTCGTCGCCGTCGCTGTTGTTGTTATTGTTATTAGTTAGACCAGATGCATGAAACTTATTTACAAGTGGAAGGCATCAAAATTGTAAATTTGTAATCCATCGCGCTTTTTCATTTGAAAGTGACCGTACACTGATTATAATTAAGCAATTCAATTATATGTATGAATTAATTGTTTTCCAAAAATTAAGTTTTCTAATAAGAAGTATATAAATTTTATAAACAAACAATTCCTATTGAACTTTTGTCCGAGAATATATGTAGTTTCTTAGTCAATGTCAATTAAACTTATGAGATGAATTTGTACGAAAAAGAATTGAAAATCACTAAGGAACTATACATTTACGAACATAGTTTCATTATAACATCTTTCAAGAAAGGTTATTATTTCATTGGTGCTCAACGAGTTTATTATTAGAAATAAATAAAATCAGTAACGAGATCTATTTGGATTAGAAAAAGTATCCTATAGCGATTATATGTCAGTAAGTAACATTTCTTGGGAAAGGGTATTTGTTAGATTCTAAAGCGTTATATGGGACTTATTCGTCAGACAATGACAAGCTGCCTCCCTGAATTCTAGACAAAATTCGTCAACGACGTCCGATAACCACTCCCCGCTCACCCACAGTTTAATTAATCAAGCACTCTGATTACATATATAGATAGATACGGTATCTACAAAGACTCGCTACGGAAATTTTTGATAGTTCGCATGCCATTTCAACACTTATTATGTTATATACGTGATAAAGCCACCGTCGTCGCGTTTCGCGGAAATTCAGATATTACCGCGGTCGTATAATGAAATACCAGTGTACGTGCGCCGCACGGAGTCGACGGCGTTAACCTCGGAAAAGCGCTATAATCATCGATATTCCAAAGTATCGCATTACGATAATCGGAGACCATTCGGGCGTCCGCGCTCCTTTTCTAGTCCCTGTATACGTACATACATACATACATACATGTATATATATATATATATATATATATATATATATATACATAGATTTTTCATCCAGAGCAGCTGTTCAAGCGTCGTTTCAGCCCCTTCCACTCTTACCCATCCAAGAGGATAACAGTATAATATATATACCAACCGAGAGACTCCAACGACAATCCGCACTTCACACATATACTTAATATGCAGAAAATTTTCACCGACGAATGCGACGAGGCCACACGAATGGCTATATATATATATAGTGCTGGTCATTGTAACAGAACGTATATAATTGCGACTCACCGTATACGAGTATATATATATATATATATATATATATATATATATATATATGTATGTATATGTGCACGTATAGAGCGCGCGATCGATTCAAGTGCAGGCTATAAGGCGAGATCTGTCCGTCGTCGTCAACGTCGCCTCCCTCACACCTGCGCGCCCCTTCGTATCTATATATGCACACGCACACACGCATACACTCACACAAACGCACCCACACACATGTACAAATGCAACGTGGAAAACATTTTCTATAGCAGCTATACAGCACGGGTTTGCTAAAAACGTTGCGGCGTGCACCTGGCCTAATTTTGATTTCACTGTCTGTCTGTCTGTCGCTCTCTTTCTCTCTCTCTCTCTCTCTCTCTCTCTCTCTCTCTCTCTCTCTCTCTCTTTTATTACGCTCGATGCAGAGCGAGGAAACAAATACGCCAGAGCGGTTTCGCCATTTTTATTCGCTCTTTTACTCGCCCGGCCGCTGGGAGATGCCGGCCCTCTCAACGGCGGAGTTTTGAAACTTTTTTTTATTATTCGCCGTTAGGAGGTCGTGGCGGGTGGGGGATGGGTTGGGGAGAGTTATGTTTTGAGTATCCCCGGCCGAAATCCGGCGTGCCTCTACAGTGCCGTTACAGTCGAAAAAGGTCGCGTTTTTGGGAAAGCCCGAGTGATGACTAATTTTATGTTTATAACTGGAATGCGCAAAAAGGGAAAGAGGGACCTTTTCCATCGTAAACACGAGGGTGGTTGTTTAGTTTTTTTTTTCTGTTTTTGTTTTTTTATTATTATTTTTTTGTTAAATTAAAAAATACGTCGTGCATTTTAAAAATAACTTCGTTAATACGTCGAACGAACATCTACTACGCGTAACAAATTGGATTAAAAAATTTTTTTTTAATTTAACCTATGCCCCTTTCGTGAAAAATGTATACGCTATACATATTTACTATGATGAAAAAGAATCTTTTTTATTTATCTTTCGTTTTTGTAATAAACTCTTAAAAAATTTTTTAGTTAAATATACACGTTTTATAAATTTAATTTATAAATAAGTTTCTTTAATAAGACCAACCAGACAGCTTTACCCGTTTGAATAAACTCAACGAATGCCTTATACTTTCTCGTGATCTGCCCTACTTTCTTGTAATCTCACTAAAGTACGTAAAATAATATCTAAGTTGTTTTTCCCTGGAAATGCTGGAAACGGCTTATATCACTTCGTAGTCTCGGCAAGTTTCATTCGTTAAATTGCAAAGGGGTCGACTATTTAATTTCCATCAATTTCATCGATTTCCCTCAAATTTTTGTCTCCTTTACACCCCTTTTTTCGTATTATTACGGCTTCGTTAATAAAAGCGTTTGCCATTGTACATCTCGGATTAGATTACTTCGTCATTCTACCGATTAGCGTAGCAGGTGATTTAGAGCGAAACTGACACAATATTTATGCGTTCCGATACTTCGGCTTTATTTTCTTTTTTTTTCGACTAAATTGTTCAAATTTATTATTGACTATTTTCCATAACTTTTACAGTTTCCGTTTATTTTTCTCAAATTTTGTTCTCGGAATTCCCGGAATTTTATTATTTTTTACAAAACATAATTATTCAATGTAAATAGAAGCTTATAACTACGACCAACGTCCAACTACATATTTCATGATAAATTCCATTTTCAAATGCTCGATTAAAATGAATAAGTATTTGGATTATTCGGTTGATCGAAGATCCCCGGTGCTCCAGGGGTCTGCGTATAATAAATCGACGAAGCGAAAATAAACGGCCCCGGTTATTAAAGCGAAAAAATTAATTTACTTTATGAAACTGATAGCGGATCATAGCCTCCAACAATGAGAAAATATATATTTATATGTATATCTGTATATATATATATATACAGTAATGATAATAATAAACCGAGAAAAAACAGAGGGCGGAGAGGAGGGTTGGGGTGTAGAAAGGAAATACGGCGGATCATTTATTGCGCATAAAGGGGAATATGAAAGCGTCAGTCCGAGAAAAGGTGATAGAGCGAGGTAAACGACGGGAGAAAGGGGGGGGGGAGGAGTCGACGACGGAAGGAGGGCCGACGCGAAAAGAAGAAATAAGGCGAGTGGGCTTGAGGATAGCGACGAGGAGTCGGAGGGGCGAGAACGATGGAGGGGGCGGGGGCGACGAGAGCGCGCCCGGAACTAACAAGGACTAAATTTTTTTCCGAGTCAGCTCTATCGCGATATTAAACTTGGCTATATATATATGCACACACACATATATATGTATAGATATATATATATACATATAGAACATCATCGCCACATTTTTTCTCCTTCCCACCCTTCGACCACTCTCGGGCGCGCGCGCGCTGGTTGCTGTCTTTCCCGCATCTTTCCTGTCGTTGAATCGAACTACCCGATCGTGCACTCGAAGAATCGGGAAAAAATGAAACGAGTAGTCGGTGAAGAAAGCGAGATAGATAGAGAGAGAGAAGAGAGAGAGAGAGAGAGAGAGAGAGAGAGAGGAGAGAGATGAGAGAGGACAGAGTAAGAAAAGTTTGCTTTTCTGTAGACAGTACGTAATTCTTCCTCTACTTCTCAGCGAAAGGATGGTCCGCAACTCTTCCACCCTCTGATAGCGCAAATTGTTAAAGATACCCGTAAAATGGGGCATGCGACAGAGTGCGGAAAAAATGTATAGTCCCTGTATAGGAAGAGTATAGAGAAACGCCTGAGGCAGAGAGAGAGAGAGAGAGAGAGAGAGAGAGAGAGAGAGAGAGCCTTTCCCTAGGCCTTTGGTTCGGAATGGAAAACAATCCTTGTACAACCAGCGAGTTTGCTTAGTGGGGCAAAAGGAACGCTTCTATGTATATATATATCTATATATATATATATATATATATATATATATATATATACGTGTATATATGGTTATTAATGGACGAACTGGGCAACATAGAAGGCTCGCGCCCGTGAACATACGTAAAAAATATATATCATTTAATTTCTACATATATAGAGCCCGTTTTCTTTTTTTGCGACCTTTTGCGCTAATGACCTCTCTTCCTCTCTCTCTCTCTCTCTCTCTCTCTCTCTCACTCGCCCCTCGCTTTTCCTCTTCTCTCCTCTTCGCGCGACTCCGGCCGTACACGTATGTAATATACACAGGTCGGCCGCGGCCACGCTCGCGCGCCCGGGAGACAAATGATCCGCTCGCCCTGTTGGCCCATACACCCTCCGCCCCCGGCCGAGGAGGTGTGCAAGGACCCACGTCGTCGCGTGACTCGGCGGTAACGGGCGCGAGCGACGCGGCACGACCGCCCCGCAAATTTTTTAACAAAACGCGTTACTTTCTACGTACAAGGCGTGTATTTTATATATGTGTATACATATGCATGTAGACA
The DNA here is from genome assembly GCA_018907035.1 of Sycobia sp. Sy_11. Classification (NCBI taxonomy): domain Eukaryota; kingdom Metazoa; phylum Arthropoda; class Insecta; order Hymenoptera; family Epichrysomallidae; genus Sycobia; species Sycobia sp. Sy_11. The sequence continues at coordinate 771,228 of JACCIC010000028.1, forward strand.
CACGCACATTCGGAGGGTCTCGCGAGCATACCAAGGGATGGCGTAGCAGTTTGAATTTTAAAAATTTCACCTTTTTCGCCTTTATGAAAGAAAGACGTGCTCGTGTATATATATATATATATATATATATATATATATATATATATACGAATACGTATATCGAATATACACGTTGAACTGGGGCACGGCAGAGTGATAAACGGGACACGCGCACAAACTCGCAGGAGGGGAGTGGGCATAGAATTATTGCTATTTATTTTCCATGAATCCGCGGTGTGATAAAGTGGTCGTCCGCGCATAATAGACGTGTGTACATACATGTATATGTATGTCTATATACATTTATATGAGTATATATATGCTCTCGTCGTGATATTAATGAGACTCAGAGAATGAATTAGCGCGGAATCTTTGAAGCCGCAGGATATATATATATATATATATATATATATATATATACACACATGTGCTTCGTGACATGTAAAGCCGGAAAGGCTCCGCGCGCTTGAGCTTTGCGCGAATTAATATGTCAGCAAAATAACGAAATTTCGATATGGTTAATAATTTTAATTTATATCACATATTATTATTTATTTTTAATGACATGTAAGACCGACATCCAATGGCATTTCTCTTCAAAGAAAATATATTGTTCGGTCGCGTGATAAAATGCCTATCTAAACGATCATTATTTTCTTTTTCTCATTGAAAATCTCATTATAACAGTTGGATGGAGAGAGGAAAGAAAAAAAATTCTTACATTTAACTTTATTTTAATGTAAAGAAAAAAGTTTTCGTTCATTACAGAATTTCACGAGAAATATTTCAGGAGCTCGTTAAAAATGGGCTCAGGTCACGTTTTTTTTTAAATTTATTGTTTAATTTCGTCCATTGCGTCCTAATTTATGTAACTAAGTCGTTTGTTTATTTTTCTTTCTTGCGTAATTCCCCAAATCTGTCCCGATCCTACGTGGAAAGATATTTGAATATATAGCGACGAGGACTTATTTTCACCTTCGGTCATACGTAAACTTTGAAGAACGCGTAATGGTCACACATATACCTAACCGTATAATTGATTCCGATCAAATTTTTACATCCCTCAAAAGTCCAATCTATTCCGTAAGCTCGTAGCCTAAGCTCGGACTGGTCGTTTCTCGTCATGAAAGAAAGCTACCGTCACGACACGTCGCAATTTGCATTCCACCGAGCAATGCAACGAAAAATTCCGATGCTTTTTACTCGAGAGAAAAAAAAATTTCAATCGAATTTTCCTCCAAATATAAAGCATCCACTTTCTACGTTTTACTCTTATTTAAAATGAATTTACGCAATCCTCCCTGTATAAAAGTTCTTAAAAACAAGAGGAGCTGAAAAAAAAAAAACGACTGACGACCCACGCCACCCCGTAAGATAAAAGGCACACCGCGTATATGAATTAAGCAGACGGTCAAAGAAAAACTCGTGAGAGTGCCGAAAAAAAAACGAGAGACAAAAAAGAGACAGACGCACTTTTTTGCGACGAGGGACCGAGAACGGCGAAGAACGGGGAGGGGGGGTGGAGCAGAAGCTTAAATAGAAAACCAAGCTGAAAAAAAAGCAGCCGGGCCCGCAACGAGGCCGGGAATGTAGACGCGATCGCCGGCCCTCCCCGGATTTGTCTTTTCATTTTCACCGCTGCCCCTGCGCAATTTCCACGTCTCGCGAATATGTCCCAGGCGACTCGCGCCGCCGTACGCGCGGCCTACGCACACGCGCCCACGTGCATGCACGAGGAGCAGAAAAACTTTGCAGAGCAGCTCCCGCTGCTCGAGAGGGATCGAGCGAGGTGGGAGTGAGGAGTGGCGAGGGAGGGGGGGGGGGGCGCTGCATAAGCGCCCGCGGGCCGTCGGACCCGTGGAGATGGAATCAGAGCCGAGAGCCGCCGCGTCGTTATTATTGGTTAATTCGAATTATTAACCGGCCGTCCCTCTCTACGCCGCACGATAATAACACGCTCGCGCGCCCGTACGTATATACGTACGCGTCTATCGAGGTATATATATATATATATATATATATATATATATCGTGGACGCGGGCAGGGCTTTTGGACTTTCTCTTTGCAAAATTTATGAATAGGATGTAAATGACGCATTGATTTGTGCCGCGCGCACGTTGGCTGGTTTCTTTTTTCATTTCTTTTTTTTTGCGCTCCGTCCACCCCCCTCAAACCCGTTCCAATCCCCCTCCTCGTCCGTAACTGCGCGAGCGCCTTTTCTGTATGGAAAATTCCTCCTGATTATAAATCACGCGAGGTCAAATTGCTTCGACAAATATTGACCGAGTAATTTTCTCTCTGTTTCAGGTTGGTATACAATATTCAGTTTACATCCCGGGCTTATTTTAACGTCGGCGTCGGAATGTTTAGAGAGGCCAAATTGTAAGTGCTACTACATCTATATATATATATGCGTGTGTGTGTATATATATATATATATATATATATATATATATATAACGCAATATTGTTACCCTGGAACGTTTGAAAGTTCAATTATGATTTTCTCCATTGTTTGCTCTCCTGTCTAAATAAGATGTGCGTCCTTTTATTTATATATTTAATTATCGGCAGGTATTTGCTTTTGCATTATAATTACAACATGTACAGGGATTGTTTATTCTTTGTTACAGTAAGAATAAAAATGTAAAAAAATGAAAGAGAACCCAGACCTCTGTTGTAAGATTATTTTAATAAATTTTTGTTAATTTGTCCGATATAAATAGAAAGCGATAAATTAATCGCGTATAAGTTAATTATAGCCATTGGGTAGAATGTTCGGTTGAAAATTGTATTTAATGAACGGGTAAAAATTTATTTCATCAGTCGTATTATAATTGTGATTTATTATTTTGTACCTTTTATTGCTATGCCAATTAATTAACAATACGTCGGCTATAGTATTTCTTTACAAGCAACGTAGTTCGCAAATTATACTTACATATTATATTTGCATAATACAATATTGACGAATGCCTTGGAACCGACGAGCGTATCTTTATTTACCGAACGAATTTGCGGTTTTCTGTGTTTTCCATTCCCCCGGCCGACCCGCCCCGCCGCTCACCCACACGCCACGCCGCATCTCTAATCATTTTTTTACGAAATCGAGTTTATCTTGGCATTACCGCGCGATTCGCATGCAAATCAACATTTCCTTCGCTTACACGGAAGATTTCCCCAAATTAAAGCGTTTTGCGATTCGCTCGATTCGCCCACCCGCGGCCTCCCCGGCCCAATTTACAAATATTACGCACGCCCGCGCGACCCCGGCACGGCCGAATCAACGAATCCACGGGGGATGTTGCGGCCGCGGAGCGAGCGCGATGAGAGTGGGGCTAGCGCGGCGCGGTGAGGAGGGGTTGGGGTGGGGAGGAACGGTCCGAGGGGAGGGAGTTGGTACGGTACTGAAGCGACCGCTAATTTCTCTCGCGCGAAATGGGTGGGGCGAGTATGGTTGCGGGGATTGGGCGAAGGGGGGGGGGGTGCGCTGGAGGAGAACGTGGCTCGACCCTTTGCAAAACCACGGGGGCATACTCGTAAGTGCGTACATGGAATTTCAAAACGCGCCCGCTCTCGCTTCGCCCACCGCGGCCAAGTCGTATCCGAATTCCGCCCCCTCACCCAGTGCCCCGCGCTGCTGCTCTCGTACACATCCCAGCTGGTTTCGTGCGTCAGAGCGAGCGCGGCTCGGTAAGCGGAAAGGACTCGCATACGTATATATATATATATA
>JACCIC010000028.1:780000-785000 GCA_018907035.1 Sycobia sp. Sy_11
CGCGTATAATGACGGTCGTTTCCGTATATGCTCCCCGGCACGTTCGAGGATCTTATGGATAATTTGAGGGTAGCCGCCGATGATAACGATGCACTTTCGTGATATATTGCAAAACAAGAGAATTTAACGAAATTAGTAAATTAAATTAAATAAGCGCGAGTAAGCTACCAATTCGTAAAGTACAGTACGAATGCGCTTTGATTTGCGCGAGAGGACGGCGAGGGGCGGGAGACGCGCGTGAGAGGATCGACGAAATGGGCGGCGAGGCGCAGGACGATGGATCCTCGGCGGATGCGTCCAGAATTATCTGCGCCCCGTCCCTCGCGCCGCCTCGAAATCTCACCTGCCGGCGGCATACCCGACCGGCTGTGCGTGCTTTAATATTCATTCGCGACAATGACGAGTCGATACGGGAGATACGCGAGGCGTCAACGCGTGAGGCGATAAAAATTTTCGACTCGCTCCCATGCCGCGCGCGCTCGCGTCTCCGCCCCGTACATATCTCACCTCCTCGAAACGCCCGCGACGAGCCGCGCCGTCGTCTTGGCGCGCGCTTAGCTTATAGTATGTCGATATCACTCTCTCCCTCTCTCTCTCTCTCTCTCTCTCTCTCTCTCTCTCTCTCTCACTCTCACCCTGTCTCTCGTTCTCTTTCGCGATTCTAGCGAATATTGCGCAGCGCGAATACGGCACGCAAGACTCACACGTCGACGCACGCCCGATCGGATACCAGATTTTCAATGGAAGAGTTAGAGAGAGAGAGAGAGAGAAGGCGAACTCGAGCTAGAGCCCGACGGGTATTGAATAGTTAAATTCTTGGAGAGGCCCAAAGAGGGCGGGGTGGGGGTCGAAGAGAACAAGAAAGTACATGTGTGTATATATATATATATATATGTGGCGATGCTGTCATCGATGCCATGAAAAATTCACGACCAATCTGTAGCTATATACAGCGACGAGCGGCTAACAAACCCAACCCGCATATCTCTCTCCCCCTCCCCGCGCCTCTTTCTCCGCTGCTCTTACGACTCTCCTTTCTCTCTTATATACCACTACGCTCTGTCACCGGTCTCCCACCTCTCCGGCCACCCGCCTCCCATATTTACTCATTCCATTCTCGCGTTGATGGCCTCCGTGATGGCAAAGAACGTTGCGCGAAGAGAAAGGCGGAGAGAGAGGAGGGGGTGGGTAGGAATGGGAGAGAGAGAGAGCGAGAGAGAGAGAGAGAGAGAATGAGAAAGAGCAGGAGGGAGATAATGATAAAGTTTGCAGGCGCGCGTGAACCCACGCGCGGGGGAATTAATCGTGCGGTGATTTTCAAGCCGCACGCGGGAGGGAGATCGATGTGTATATATATACATATATATATATATATATATATATATATATATATATACATACACTGGATACTGTTCTTTGTTTACAAACGCGAAACACGCGCCCGTCCGTGTGGATCCTCTCACGCGGAATTCGGTTTGGGGGCGAGATCGCGAGAGAATTCTGCGAGGATTTATCGGCCTATTGGGAATAAACGACTCTTTGTATGTTGGTGTGTACGCGCACGCGCGCAAAACTCGCCCGGCTCCCTGTACACGTATATATATATATATATATATATAGGAATTTTTGGAAATCTTCTTTCGCGCCATATGTACGGACGCGCGGGCGAGTCGAAGAATACAGATTTTTTTTTGTTGTAAATCTTCGGATAATCCTGCGTGTATGTTTCTTCTTTGCTTTTGCTTTATTCCGGTTCGTCGCAAAAGATTCGATTCTATTGTTTTTACTAATCGAAATATATTGAGCATTTTTTCCATATTAATCAAAAGCAAATATTCGAATGATATAGTAATAAACTTTTAAGACTGTTTTAATTCGCATCGTTGCCGTTATAAATTTATTAATTGTAATATTTCGTGTAAAAAAAATCATTTACACTGACAATAACGCAATAATAATTAACATCGTTGATGTGGAATAATATTATTTTCCAATCGGTGATCGATATTTTGTCGGACAACCAATCATTCGCGGTTTTTTTTTTTACAATGGGCGTAATTTACCGGAACTCGTTCGATATTAATTTCGCATTGATTTATTACGTGCATATCTAAAAGAAAAATAACAGAAGTTGAACTCGATTTTCGAATTCCGTAATAAGAGAACCGCCTGCCAGTTCCCCGACTTATACAAGTTTCAAAAGAACTCTACAAGGTAAAAGTAATATGTTCAACCAATTCGTACACATGCTCCCACGTCTAAAACGTGTACTGGCAATTTTCATAAAAGCCATGCGCACGCGCGCCTGTGTGCGTGTATGCGCACAAGGAATAACAAATGCGTTTTTAATATGCAAACCCTGCCTAGCTTATTTCGTGTATATATATATATATATACACGAGATTATATATATATAATCTCGTAAAAGTCTGGCCAACAACTTTGTCAACTTTGCAAGTTGGCGCGCCAGGGGGTTACAAATCATTGTTTCTATCTTACTCCTCGCCTCCCGCCTCCCACACCTCCTCATCCACCCTCTCTCTTTCCCTCTTTCCCACGAAACCGAAAACGGGTTGAATAGAGGAAAATATATATACATACATATATACATATATATCTATATATTTGTGCGCACTTGTTTGTATGGGTATCTTCTATATGTGTATACATATACGTAAATACGGAGGAAGAACAATGGGATAAGGCGTCTTGGAAAGAAAAAAGGACTGCAGTCGAGAACTTTTGCTCGTCGCGCGCTATTGTAACATTAACTAATTTGCGCTAATCTGTCTTTTGATAAGAGGCGCGCGGCGCTCATTAATACGAGTTTAGTAGGTAGGCAGTGGGGCGGGAGGGGAGGAGGGGTTACGACAGCAATTCATTAATAGCGGCAGAAGCACCGGCGGACGGACGTAGGAGAGAGCCTTTCTACTCTTCTCCATCCACGCTCATTGTTGGCGCCGCGCGCGCCCGCTCATTGCTTTGTCTCCCTTCGCGTGGCAGCAGCGCCCGCGCGCGCGAGGCGCCCGGCTCTTAAACATTTACGGCATAATTATTTTCGTATTACCGTCCCTTCCACCCGCCCCCCGATCCCTGCCCCGAATACCAGGCTCCACCGTCTCGTTTAACGTTTTACGTATGCAACGCTATGCAGTCGCTCGTCGCTCGTCTTCGCGCCTATATCTATATACACGTATGTGTATAATAGTCGTGCGGTAGGCCGTTAAAGGAGTATTCCGCATATTCAAGTCGGCCTACATACGTATACGGGATTTACAAGAGCATCGCCGCCCCCTCGCCTCACCCATCGATCCGCGCGCCTCGACGGCATAAAACATCGAACGAACCGTAAAGCGGCGCGTCTTCTGGTTTGGCAAAAACCAAAAAAAAAAAATAAAAAAAAAAAAAAAAAATAAAAAAGCCACCGAAGAAGTTGGAACGCAAGGGTGCCGCGCGCGGTGACTAGAATCGCGCTCCGTGCGAAATCCGGATAAGTGACGGCTTTCCCCGCCGGGTTTCGTGCTGATAGACAGGACGGAAGGATAACCCTTCGTGTAATAATATATATATATATATATATATATATATATATATATATATATGTACCACGTTCGCGATTTCTGACCTCGCGGCAGAGAGAACCGGCGAGGGCGGGGGGGGGGCGTAAGGGATTTAGTCCAGAGTTTTAACTAAGCAAACATCGGCGCTTATTGCCACTCGATAGAGAGCGGCTTGTTTGCGAATCGCGAGGGTCGAGCGCAGCGACTCGTCCGCCCTCGCCGTTGCTCCCTTTTCCATACGTATAGGTAAGCGTGCGCGGAGCAAATCTTCGCACCGAGACTGTGTTCGCCGGGATACTACGATTACATAAACCTCTCTCTCTCCCTCTTCTCTCTCTCTCTCTCTCTCTCTCTCTCTCTCTCGAGCCATGCGAAAAGGACCAACGAGCTTTTCTTCTTTTTTGTCGTCCTCCTACGGTTTTTCCTTTCTCAACCTTCCTTCCCACTCCCACTAACGCACACTGAAAAAGAACACGTGAGCCCCTGTAAGAGAGAGACAGAGGATTACACACCGAATCCCCTGCCCTCCTGTTTGCGCTTCATCGTCGCGCATATACACCTCGTATGTCTATATTATATATATATATATATATATATATATATATATATATATATATATATACACGCCTGGATTACGAAATATCTCTCTGGAGCTCGAGACTAAGCGGGTGGTCTGATACAGTTCTTGATGGGAGGCCAGAGGGGGATGATGGAGAAGGATATTCAGAACGAGCGTATAGCCCGTGGGATCACAGCGGCCGGCGGTGCCGCCGCCACCGCCGTCACTGTTTGATCTACGGAAGTGACTTGTACCTTCCAAGTTTATTAAGAACGTGTTATATTGGAGGTTTTTCTGGAATGGCTGTGCAAATACTTTTCAGGAAGGAACAATATCGTCTGCTTTATATATAGATATTCTATAGAATCGACGTTTCGAGGCTATTTATTACCTCTTTTTTGTGCGCCCCCATAAATGACTGGGATATTATAATTGAAAAAAAAAGAACAATTCAATGGTATACTGAAAATATAATCTTTTCGCGATATATCTCTCTCTCTCTCTCTCTCTCTCTATATATATATATATATATATATATATATATATATATATTTATATATACATAAACAATACGTTCATTTTCGCTCTATCGATCCCCCCATTATTAATTCACCCGGAGCATTGGATTAATATTCGAATTGTTTTCCGATGTCAAAATAAAAAAACAAACAATTTTCGGGCAATGTTTCATCCTCATAACGGTATATTTTTCCACTGAGCAACGAATAAATACCCCCAGAGAAGGAGTGGGAGAGGGGCGGAGTTAGAGGAATTTTTTGAAAAAGAAATATTGAACTTGGTATCGTTTAGCTTCGATTTCTATATGTAACATAATTGCTTCGAAAGGTTAACAATGATATTGAATAGAATTTCATTACGTT
>JACCIC010000028.1:787500-865000 GCA_018907035.1 Sycobia sp. Sy_11
GATCCGGCATCTTCGATCAGCTCGAGGGCAGCTCGAGATTCCTAATTCTCGAATTTCCAATACATACAGCGCGTCCTTCGGCTCGACTTCGCGCTGAACTTCAAATTCAGTTTGTTTTTTGACCTCAAATCCCTCTCTAATATCCCTGGCGAATGCAAATTTCAAATCGCTAAGAGTCCCACCCCTCCACCCGCACGGCATTGCGTTCTCCTGAATTTCTTCCCCCGCCTGCTCGCGCCACTTTCCGTGGTGGTTTTCGTTTATTATCACCTGGACTGAGACAACCTCCCTCTTCGGCTTTATTATATACAGTATATATATATATATATATATATATATATATATATATATATATTATATATGTCCGCGCCGCTCTCGCCCGCGCTATCTCGTGCACACCTTCTCCGCCGTCTCGCTGTGACTCGACTACTTCGCAAATAATAACAAGTCGGCTCTACAGCAGCGCGTTTATTATGACTCGCGAAGCGACGACGACTATGGCCCTGCTATGCGCCGCGCTCGCGCATTTTCAAATTAGGACTTTTGGGCCAACCCCCCCCTCTCTCTCTCTCTCTCTCTCTCTCTCTCACGGCTGCGCAGCCTCTTCTAGGAGCTGAACGACTCGACTACTATAAGCTTGCAGTATCACTCTGACTGTCTTTCTGTATGTCTCTCTCTCTCTCTCTCTCTCTCTCTCTCTCTCTCTCTCTCTCTCTCTGTCTCTCCCGCTTGCTTCCTCCCTCATTCTGCTATACACTCGCCTGATACTACTTATGCATGCAAATTCTAAATGCGTATATACTGTTTGCTCGAACGTCTTCCTTCTCGCTGTGTCTCTGCGCCCCCTCCCCCCTAATTATCTATATCTCCACTTCTCCCTTTCTCACCCCCTCCGCTTCTAATTCCGTCCTTCTTCAGATATACCCCGAAGCTCGGCGAATTAACGGGGATCTCTCAATATTTATAAAATGGATTCTGTCTTTGACGAGGGTACGAATTAATTATGTGAAATTTACCTTGCGCTCTCTCGCTCTTGCATACCCTTTCGAGATTTAAGTAATCTTTACGTGAATTTATATTTTTTGAATTATATGAAAAGTATATTTAAGTTTATTGGAAATCTAATTATCGAAATTATCGGGTTGTTAAAATATTCAAATTTACTCGTGATAATGTTCTTTTCTCACAAATGCTCGAAAGCGGCAAAAAGTTTTATCGACGCACTTGAATAAAGGATTCTATCAGCTGTATCGACGAAGATCAAATTATATGTTAAATTAACATTTATAGGTTATCACAACATATGCATCATTTGAACGAATTAAAATACGGATCGGTGCAAATATATCCGTTAAATATTATATATAGTTGACAAAAACAGCATTTTAATCTGTCTCAGGTATCGTCTATTCAAATAATAACGACGAAGGTCGATTCCTCCTTAATACAACCTGTGGACCAGTAGTTGGAACACTACCGAGTCTGCAGATATGTACATATGCCGGATTTCGATACAATATTACGAAATCGCGCCGGTCATCCGTTATTTCGCAACGACGAAATTTAAACGGTTAAGCTAGGTCGTCGTCGAAGTATCCCTTGGGGCTGTGCATACGCTACGACGGAGGCAAAGTTCGCGCGCCCGCACGCATTTCCATTTCTGTGAAAGAAACCGTGCAACTGGATGCTTTGGGAGCGCGCCCCTGCGCCGGCGCGCGTTCTTCGCTTATCACAAGAACGTGTGCCAATTGCCGATGGTTTTTTTGTTTTTTTATTATTTAATTAATTATTTGTTTGTTTGTCTTTTTATATCCGTGCCCCTACGCCTTGGCGTCGGGCAAACAAAGGCATCGACTGCAAGGCCCGGCCCACTTTCCCCCTTCCTTCTGCCCCGTTCTCCTTCGCCCCCCTTCGTTTGCTCGGGCATCCCTTTGGCTTCGAGAGAGTTCTTCCCGAGAGCTGCAGCGCGCTCAAGAGAGTGTTATATGCAGCCCAAAACGAGGAAAGTTTGACATCTCCGAGCTCGTGCACACACACACACACACACACACACCTATGGGCGCACACGTATACACACTGATATATATATATATATATATATATATATAGCCGGAACGCCTGGAACTTTTGGGATTTACAACTCTACGGAATTCCCAACTAGTGGCTCTTAACAAAAGTCCGTAAAATAACGCCGAGGCGCAGGTAAGGGCTCGAGGTAGGGGAGTGGGGGGCTTCTCTCCGTTATCACCGTCGCCGCCCTTTACTATGGTGCCCCTCGGTTAAATGCATATATCTGTATATGTGTGTGCGTGTGTGCGTGTGTGCGTGTGTGTGTGTGTGTGTATGCGCGCGCGTGTGTCACGTATATAAAAGTGTGCGCATGTGTCTGTGCGGAATTAAGAATAAGGTAGAAAGGGAAACAAGCGAACGCTTTGTTGTCCCGTCCCGTTTAACGGTCCCCGAACTCTGCACTTCTCTTAGAAACTAGTCACAGTAGAATAGTATAGGGAAGAAGAGAGAGAGCTGGTAAGAAAGAGAGAGATGGAGAGAAGAGAAAGCAAGCAGCACGCTTATACTCCTAGCATGATCTCGCGCTTTTTTGCCCCCTCCCCCTACTGCCGTCTAGGATGCCGCAAGCTCCGAAGGGCGGGGGACAGGAGGGGGAAGGCTCAAAGAAGGGGGAAAAAGAGGCAACGTTTCGTACCATCCGCCCGGGCTCCCGCGACTATACAAATGCCGGTCACGTACGCGGGCGAAAGGGGGACGAGAGACGACGCGCTCGGCCCAAGAAGGAGTAGGAGGAGGAGTAGGAGGACGGGAGAAGGAGAGGAGGCGAAGCACGGCAGGGGTGGGATATAAAATAAAAGAGAAATAAACGGGAGACGGGGAGGGAGCGTAAAATAAAATAGCAAAAGGTGGCGGGGACCGAAGGGTGAGGGGGAGAGCAATAGACCCCTCGGTAAATAGAGAAAAACGGAGAACGACCGGGCCGTAGGGCACGGAGGACGATTGGGGTGGGAGAGGCGGGGGCGAGGTCTAGAAGTGGAAGTCGCGGCGCGAGAGATACAGCGGCGAAAATGCCGTGGAGTGAAATGCGCGACGGGGGAGAGACAAACGGATGGATAAGACGGGGAAAAGCGAAAAAAAAGAGTCTCTATAACCGGGGCAGGGATCATGAAATTACGATCTTATACGATTTATATAAGAGATCTTCCCCCGGGGGTGCGCTTAACAGCGAGAGATCGATATATATATATATATATATATATATATATATATATATATATGTATATATAAGAAATTAGTTAATCCGATTGGCAAGGTATATCTCGAGCAAGACAAGGAAGAGATAATTGCATAACATGGGTAAATCGGTCTGAAAAGACTGAAAAAGAAGATAAAAAAAAAAGACTGATGGAAAGAGCGAGCTGCGTGAGCTCAAAACGCTGTTGAACCTGAGATTGAAGGTTCATAATTCCTCATACTTGTTCCCGATCTTTTTTCTCTTCTTCTTTTTTCTTTTTGAAAAGCAAAACTTTGCATAGTCCGATTTCGGCCGTAAAATGGGAAAATTAAAAATTTCTTTTTAACTTCGATATTTCGCAGGGATATCTCAGCTTTACGAGCGCTAATGCGTTCAGGAAAAAATGCATAAACTCCCCGACACAATACACTGTATGCGCATGGTCGTCTTTTGACTTCGTCATTGGAAACCGATAATTTAGGCGATATATCCGTCTCGTCCAGGAAATGGCACGCGGCTGCTTCACCGTTACCCGGGATTTCCCGTACACATCAAAACGTAACGATAAGGTCAATCGTCGTCAAGCCGAAACGTTAATATTTACGCAATTCATTTCAAGCGGACGAGTGCATTCTTTCGCTTCGTGACTAATTCATAACTAATTCTCGCCTCGTTGCTTAAAGTAAACAAAAAAAAAAGAAGAAGAGGAGGAAGCAGAAAATTCTGGTTAGAGCATTGTGTGTTATGTATGCGTGGAGGACCGGCCGGGCGGGGGGGGGGAGAAAAAAATTACCTCTTGATTTGTTGAAGCGCTGTATACGAGCTGGAGAAATATTAGCCCACATAATGAGGAGAGGAAAAAGAGCGAAAAGCCAGGAAGGATTCTTTACTGGCAAAACGGGCGGGGTCTGCTGGAGAGGGGGGAGTGGGAGAAGGGAGATGGCGCGAACGTACGTAACGAAGTGCAGATTGCAGTGTCGGCACACACTAAGCAACACCGTAACGTTCTTTAATTTAAAAGTGCCACTATTAATCTTCGAATCCGCGGCGAGTCTCTAATTTTTCCTCTCCCTCCCACTCTTTGTCTCGCTGTCTCTCTCTCTCTCTCTCTCTCTCTCTCTCTCCTCACCACCCATCGCCTCTCTCACTCTCTCACTCTCAGTCTTCTTACTAAACTGGGTCGAACTAAAGTTATTTGAAGTTTAAAGTTGGCATCACAATATTAGCCACGCATGAAATTAAAGTTTGTTAACTTTAAATTCCCGTTGTCGCCGTATAGCTTTATTCGTAATTACTTCTAATACCTTATGAGCGTGCAAAAGTCTGCATTTTACAAAAGAAGTTTATACGCACGCGCACGACAATGCATATAAATCCTCCATTTAATGTAATTAAGCCGATTACTTTTCGTAATTTGTATATGTTTGCCCGTGTAAACGAAGCATTTAAAGTCACGGAATTAAAGGCCGGGAGTCTTCTTGTAATTTGCAATGGGGTAAAAAAAAAAAAAATTTTTTTTCATTTCACGGTAAATAAATTTTGGTCGTCTATACGTACACAAACATATATAACCTCAAACTCGATTAATTAACATTTTTATAGATAAAGTAAATACTTCGTGTTCAATATTATTTGCAATCTTTTGATATATATTGAAAATATATTAATATTCTTTGTTGCTGCATGAATGGGGGCATTTAAAAATCATTTCATTATGAGTAAATCATCGATGATTGCCAATTATAACAATTATTATTGCTCTTTTGTTCGAACTGTGTATATAATTTGTTTCGAATGAGACTATATTGACTTCGTGTTTTGCAATAACTATTTAATTAATATCCCCAATTTTTAGCGTCCATTGGGGGATTTATAACGAAATTAATCTTAATAAAACTCTAGCGATTTTACAAAATGACAAGCTTTGAAAATTGAATTATATGCCAAGATGTGTAATGGTTATGTTTCGCAATCGCTCGAGTTACTTGTAAATCCAGTTTATTCTGTGAAATGGATTAATGGTAGCGTTGAGCAGATCGAGCTATAAAATCCGAACGATCTAAATTAATTTATCTAAAAATGATATCTAAAATATTATGTTTAATAATGGAAAGTCAAAATTGGATTGCCAATTCAAAAATGCACATTATATTTATGACGCGAGTGTTCTTCGAACTGCCATTATACAATTATATGTATAATATCTCAGACAGACTAGCGAGACCGATAAAAATATTTCTTGATTTAATCGTAAATTCAGCACGGGAGCCGAGGAGGAAGCAGATTTGAATAGTGCCGCTCGTAGCCGTACACGTATGCATACACGTGTATCATATATAACAGGATGCATTCAGGATGTTTTAACGTCATTTTTTATTTATACGTACTCTCAGCTATTCGGCGGACTGCCTCTTGCGAGGAATTTTCACCGGGGGGAGTGGGGGCAATCTTCAAATGAACACTTACTGTCAATGCGATATTCATCCATCCTGTACGCTCGAGTCGTCTGCCGAGCGAGCGCGCGCGTGCGCGTGGCTAAGAGAATCCATTTGCGGTTATCTGCTATTCAGAGAGGAATTTCTGCGATGGAGAGAGAGAGGGGGGGGGCGAGTGACAGAGACGGGCTGAGAGAGAAAGGAGGACTGGTAGGGAGAATGTACACAAAAGCTCGGTGGGCCGGGGGGAGGGCAGGGTGAAAACTCGAGCATCCGACCAAGAGAGGACTTGCAAGCTGAGAGGGAGTAATGGGAGAGGAACGCCGCGAATCAGCACTCTCTCTCTCTCTCTCTCTCTCTCTCTGTCTCACTCTCTCGCTCTCTCTCTCGCTCTCTCTTCCTCCGCTTCTCGACTCTTTCTATTTTCGTAATACAGTTGATAAGAATTTAGTTATATAAGAAGCTACGGGACGGGAACGCGATTATTGATAGTTCAATTACGAAGCTTTGCCGCCTTAATGAGGTTATTGTTCGTCCGCCCGTCCCGTCCTCGGATAAAAACAGATATCGAAAGATAAATAGAGAGAGAGAGAGAGAGAGAGAGAGAGAGGAGAGAGAGAGCGAGAGAGGACGCAAAGAAAACATGCGAGTTTTCTGTTTACAGTCTTAAAGTATACGTCTTTTGCGGCACTCGTATATCCCTTCTTATGTTTTCCCAAAAATCAAAACGTAGCAATACATCTTCGCGGGAAACAGAGCCATCGACTTTTCTTTTGTTATTGTTTTTTTTTGCGCTTGTTTCTCTTTCCTTCATTTTTTATTACTTTTCTCTGTCTCGGGTTAAAGCTCGAGACCGAACGGAGCACGAGAGACGAGCGCCCGCTATACTATCGCGCTGCGAGGAGTGGAAAAATAAATCGACGATGTATACGGTGGTGATGGAGAGGTGGGATGAGGAGGGGGAAGTGGGAGAAGTTGGATCGCTTCGGGATAAACGGAATAAAAATAAGCGAGTTTTTAAGCTTGGAAATATTTTGCGACGGCGGTTGTTGTGGGTGAAGGGGGGAGGGGTGGAGAGCGTAGAAGACGCGACCGACTCGACGATTGACGCGCGAGCTCTGCAGCGGGATTCGATTAAATAATGTAAAAGCGCAAAGCTACCCAGCCGCGTTATCTCTCTCTCTCTCTCTCTCTTTTTGCTCCTCCTGCCCGTCTTACTAAAAGATTTCCATTCCAGCGATGCGGCGAGACGCAGCACCGCCAGTTATTTTTCTTCAAAGAAAATTGTCTCTTTCGCTCCTTCCCGTTCTTCGCGTCTCTCTCTCTCTCTCTCTCTCTCTCTCTCTCTATTACTCCATCTCGCTCTCTGACTGTCTCTCTTCCTCCGCTGCCAGACATATAAGCAATAAATTTTTTATGATCCCGCATTTAAGAAGCTCGAGGACAGCAACAATAATATCGTATAATAATAGTTACTTCTATACAATTCCTGTATTACAATGACGCGCCAAGTCGATCGATGCTTTTCAGTATTGTCACCCCACAGCCATAAGAATTGACACGCATACACACAGACAGAGATACTTTGAATATGCAATGACAGTAATATAGCCGCGGGAGATCGTAAAACCCGTCGCGCATGCCTTCCCTCTGCGGTTTTTCGCAATATTTCTTATGCGTGTTTTTTTTTTGTTACGGTGCAGGGGGGGGGGGTTGGTTAAATGCGAGCTCATAGCTTATAGGATCGTTTAGAAATACTTCTTGAATGAATTAAAGAAAAATGTCATTCCCTCCATTAATAATAAACATCACGGCTGCAGCTCTATTGACATTGCGGAATAAGATTCGAATTTTCATGATAAAATATTAATACTTCGGGCAATTCAATTATACTTGTAAAAAGTGAAATGGTCCGATTCTTAAACATTTAAAGATTTTTCGCAATGAGAGAAGAGCCAATACAATAATAACGAACCATTCCAAGTATACAGTTAAAACATAGTACTTTTCGGTCTAAAAATAATTGTAAAATTATCATTAAAAGATCGACGGAACTATCAAAGGACGGCTGATTGAACATTTCGAATATTTCCTGAAATTTTGCGCGGAACTGTAACTTTTGAAAGTAATTGGTGGCCCCTTTAAATCGATATCGCGGACTAAAAATAAATTCCGTAGAAATTTAATCCAACCCCGAGAGCGCAAGGAAAATATCTGACAACGAGTTTCTCATAATTTTAAATGTTATTGCAAAAATGCCAAATTTAATTTGACCTATCAGAATTTCCTCGCTTGAACTATTTGAAGACGATGAAAAAGACCGCATAGCTGAAGTTCAGGCCTTGCGATTAAATAAATTTTCTAAATTTTCAAATATTTTAAGCAAAAAAATATGTCTGACAATGAAAGCTCTATGAAAATCATTTTTAAATCAATACGTTTATCGTATATGGGACACAAAAAGGGAAAATTAAAAAAAGAGAAATGACAGAGAAAGAGAAAGAGAGAGAGAGAATAAATAACCTATAAAAAACGTTGATCCCCTTAAATCATGCGGCCACTCGGATATATACATTTATTTCCAGCCGTTCGTTAATTCTGAGCTGCAAGCGTAAAGAAAATGGGGAGGAGAGGATGAAGAGAAGGCTAAAGTTATAACGCGTGGCCGCTACAGTCGCGGACGCACGAACGTTCTACATATATATATATATATACCTATATGTGCACTCGTAGCTGATTATACGAGTCAAAAGTTTTACAAGCCCGGCGCGCGTGCTCGAAAAAGTTACAAGCGTCCGGCGCTCCCCCTCCCCATCCCGTGTGCTGCGCGTACACGTATATACGCGAATACGTATATAGTCGCCGGCAGAAGCGAGGGTAACGGCACGGCGGCCAAGTGTTAACTGCACGAGTTTTGCAGTAAAACTAGAATCAACAATGGAAAACCCGCGCCCTCCGGCGAGAGCAGAGGAGGATAAAGAGGAGAAGAAGGGCGGAAAAGAAATCGGACGAAGCCTCATATTTCCGAGGTTTGCCTCGCCCCCCTCCTAACCCTACCACCCTTCCTTCCTCGGTGCCCTATTATACTTTATTTGCTCGGGCGCGTTTCGCGCTAAATCTCCAGCCTCGTCCGTCCACCTTGTTGTGTGTATATATATATATATATACATTTATACATAAAAAGTAACAGGAGGTATACGCGAGAATATACATGCGTATGTTCACCGGTGTGCGCGCATGTATATGTGTATATCCATGTCTGTGCAGATAAATTCGATGCGTGCATATATACATATATATATATATATATATATATATATATATATATATATATATCTGCCGAAGCAGCGCGCCAGGCGCGTTTACGATCTGGAGTGTAGCGGCGTTTTTCTGGCCGTGTTTTGTACAAAAACACACAGCGGATATATATATATATATATATGTATATATATATATATATATATATATATAGACGGGGATCTGCGAAGCTTCAATAGCCTCTAACTTTATAAATTATGGAGTGCTCGCGTGCGTCTGCTGCTGATGCTGCATCGGCCCCTTTCGAATCCCCCCCTCCCCCCAAGCGACTCATCGCCAATAATTAGGGACGAAACTATTTCTTCAGATTATGCGGTCCGCTCGAATCACCGCGTGCTAGCATATATATATATATATATATATATATATATATATATATAGAGAGAGAGAGAGAGAGAGAGAGAGAGAGAGAGAGAGAGAGAGAATAGGAGCTTTTGTGCCTGGTACACCGCTGGACCGTATACTGCGAAAATCCGAGGCTCGCGATAACTACCCGCGATAAATCATCGGTGCTTTTCAATGCTTCTCGTTTAGAAAAAGAAGCCGGAAAGATTGGAATGGATGCTGTAGAGGGGCGGAGGTTGGGAGGGAGGGTAGCAGTCAGTGCCCCGGCGATTACCGAAACTCTGGAAAACGAGATACTGAAACTGCTTTATCAAGAGTATCTTCGTTACCTATAATATTATCAATCTTTTGCGACGAATAAATGTGTTTGAAGGTTCTAAATTACGGAAAAGTACTTATCTACCTGTTAAAGATCTATATACGAATTGCTTACACTTTAGTCTACAACAAATTTTAATCTGTCTATTGAACTTTGAAGTAAGTAAGGTATATCTTGGACATGTATTCTGTCGAGGCTAGATTTTAGTAAGATTTCCCGAGAATTATTCTAGCCGTCATAATATTTTATATATGGCTTACCCGAATCTGATCATATTTTCTCAATTTTTCGCCACGAAGGCAAGAAATCCGATATCCTCATCAGGGCCTTATAAGATATCCCAAATTTTATGCTACTTAAGTTGTTACAATTTATCACGAATGCCATTGCTATATTTCTCAGTATATGCAAATATATATATATATAACCGAGTGCATTCTATATTAAACCTCGAATTATCGATTGACTATTGCCGCGAACGAAACCGGGGCACCAACGAGGGGAAGAGAAAGAGCGAAACGCTGCGAGACTTAGAATTTCGACGTTTTTCCGGTAAGCGAGTATCCGGCGCACGTATACAGTGAATGAGAGAACGAGAGGGATCACCGGGCGCTTACATCTCACCGAGGGACTTTCGCCGTTGCCCGGTGCGGCGCCTCTCTCGCCCCGGCAAATCTTCCTCCTCCTCCTCCTCCCCTCGCCGACCGGCCCCTTCCCCGTGCAATAGGAAGCAGGCTACGCCAAAATGAGAATTTTCCAACTCGAGGGCGGTCGGGCAAATAAGCGTTCCCTCGCCCCCGCCCCCATCCCCCCACCCTGCTAATATCTAGGTCGCGAGCCGTTGCCGAAAAGGAGGAAATTCTCGTAAATACGAATGTTTTTTCGCGTTATTCCTGTTTTTTTTTTTTTTGTGTTTCTCTCTTTTTTTTGGGTTGTTGTCTTTTCATTGTCGTTTTTATTTTTGCTCATTCTCTCCCCGACCAAATCCCCACCCCTATCCCGTCGCAACGCGAGCGCTTTCTTTACTTTTCGCCGAGTCCGCTGAAAGTAAGGTAATGCTTATGAGTGCGCGGCTTTCGAGGGTGTAACGGCGAGGGGGAGGAGGGGAAGTAGAAGCGAAATACACCCAAATGCAGCGGATGCCGGTGAACCGGCGGGGGGAGGGAGGGGGTCAGGCTTACCGCGGCGCACTCGCGCGGGGATATAATCCCGGGGAAATTTTTTCCCATTTACATTTTAATAGGTCGCACCGCCGCTCTCTGCTCCCGTTTTCGCGCAACCTGCACACACACCGTTCGCCGTTTGGCCCTTTCCCCGATCGAGCGATCTATCTGCTTTAGATTATTACTATTGCCTTGCGCCTCGCCCTCACGAGAGCTGGATTTCGCGAAAATGACAACGTTTTGAGAGTGGCAATAGCCGCACGACTCCGATAAATGTTTCTCGAGACGTTATAATACAAATCCGCTGAACTCTCTCTGCTAATGGCATCGGCGGTTTTCAACGTTTGTTAGGGCCAAACAGATGAACAATATCTTCCAGTGAGACTGCGTAGATATACAATTCTCGAATCACGCTTGAAAAATCGTCGAACGACGAAGATTCGAAAATCACAAAATCTCAGCTTACGGATCTCGCGAATCCCAAACTCGAGAACTCGGAAATTTGACATTCACCGGCCTAACATTTACAATTTCGATTTTTCTATTAATTGATTAAAAATACAGAAGAGGGAATAAGGTGCGAGAACACCAATTCTATGATTTCAAAATTTGTTCTGCAATTCGAATGTTTCAATTTACGAACCTAATAATGAATTTCAAGAAAAGTAACTCTACTTTTGAACGTGTACATATATATATATATATATATATATATATATATATATATATGAATTAATATATATAAAATACTCTCTAATAAAATTGGAAACTTTATGAAACCGCGGCAATTACATCGCGTGGAGAAATCTTTGCAATTTCGTTCGCGGCGCCGCGTGCGCGCCACCGCTCGCAGTGTAAACGCGGCCCGCAGCCAGCCGTAAAAACCGAGAAAAGTCGTTTTCCGCGCGGCGGCGGCGGAAAATATCGTACATATAAAGAGAAACGAGAGGAATGGGGGGGAAGCGATCGCGTCGCGCGGAAAAGCGCACTGGATCGCAATTAATTATTACCGCGGAGAGGGAGATCGAGAAACAGGCAGAAATAGAAACAAGCGAATGAGAAGGTGAATACGGGCCGTATGATGGAGAGAAAGAGAGAGAATGAGAGAGAGAGAGAAATCGAAGTTTCCGTAGGTTGTGCCACCGCCTCCTGCCCCTGTTTTCGGTATACTTAATTACGAGGGATTCAAGAAAGTCGTTACGGATAAACCCCGCCGAGAAAGCTCCCTCGACTTACAGCGGTGAGCCCGCCAGAGGCGCCTTCTTGAACCGGCGCTTTTCGTGCGAGCGCTCGCACGTGTATATATAAATATATTACAGCAATACAACTCTCTCTCTCTCTCTCTCTCTCTCTCTCTCTCTCTCTCTCTCTCTCTCTCTCTCCCTTTCTAACGCTGCATTCCCCACCATCCTCCCTCCCCGTGATCCATCAGCGATAAAGGGCAAAGATGTAGGGCAAAGGGTAAGTGGGGGTGGGGGGGCTGGAAGTGGATGAATAGCGTTCAGGGCGTTTTCGTTAACTCATATAAATTCAAGACGGCGCGTGTATTTACCTCGGAAGGCTGCCAGACGCGCGCTCCGGCAGGGGGGAGGGACAACGAGGGTCGGAATGGGGGGGGGGTGGAAGGTATCAACCCTGCGCTTCCGCAGTGTACTCAAGCGCTACTGATTGTTGCTCGCGCACCACATCCTTGGGCGTATATATACACACTGGGAGGCGCGCACGGGCGCCGGCCGGTAAACGCGAGAAGACGCTGCTCTGTTCTCGTCGCGAGGAAGAGGGTGGGGGGGTGGGGGGGTCGGCGTCGACGACTGAGACGTCTCCCCAACCGAGAGAGATGCTCGGAGACAGCGAGGATGGCGGAAGTTCGCGGCGGGGCGAGGGGGGGGGGACAAACTCGGTACACACGTAATTAAACATGTTTGTGTATTTGCCGTACCGATTAAGCATGCACATATTCATGCCGGCGCGCCCTCTCTCACCTGCACCGCCTCCGGGCCGTGCTTGCGTCGCTGCGGGGCCGAGGCCTCGGCCGCCCGACGCGCGGAGCGCGCAGTCGCCGGCAGGGAGGCATTTTTTCGCCGAAACTCGTAGGACCGAGTAACGGGGCGAGTTTTTGGTAATTGTCGAACTTTCTCTTTTTAAATCCGGTTCGCAAAGCACGACGTTTCGAGTGACTTAACGTCGCGTTCGCGCAAAGTCCGAAAACCTGATTCTGCGCGCCTTTTGTCCTTCGGCGGTATGTGAATTCTTTTTCAGGTTAATAAAGCGAAATTAAATATTCATACATATATATATATATGTGTGTGTGTGTGTGTGTATCAAGTTGAATTTCAGTTCGCGGCAGTTCGCTTCCAGTCTCGCGCTCGCGAGTGAATTGTCTCACGTGGCAAATAATCAACGCCCGCGTGCTCGCCTATCGTGGTGCACTATTTATTCAGCCCGCGCGAATCCATACGTCGTAATATGATTATTGCCGAAATAGGAACATTCGTCACGGCCATTAATAAACTATCCACGGTCGTGCGGTTTATTATTTGCCTTACAAATATCATTCGAAAATCGACGATTCTTTGACGAGCGCGAAGTTTGGATGTAAGTCCGTAAGCTCGATTCGGCGATCGAATGTCGAAACGCTGATGTGTCGGACGATAAAAGGTAATGCGACGAGATGGAAGGATGAAAACGTGGAGTTTTATTGGGGATGGATCTTTATCATGATAGACGCGCTCACGGTACATGTGGATGGGGAAAAAAGATATATAGCGCTTAAAATAATACGTGAATTCGAGCTTTACACAGGCCGTGAGAAAAATAAATTCCCGCGAATTTAAGCAGTTCAGGCATGCAAGACAACGTATCTTTACTGTAAATGTTCAGACTACGAATTTGAACTATCGTGCACGAATCCCTGTTTTCCTAACGACTCCATTAATTTAATTCAATTTATATTATTAATGTGTATATTACACCATGACTCCTCGGATTCATATAATTATCAATAATATTTGTTCTATATCTTTCCAACTTTGGATGATATAGAAACCAATATGCTGATTAATTAGCGTGCATGAATTTCGTCTAAACTGAGATCGACCATCTGTAATCTTCGACGAAAATCTCAATGCTCTTTGAACAGTGTTAATATGATAAATTAACTTTACAAGTTTCTATATAATTACTCAATATTAATTAAATCTTTAGTAACGAATATTTTAGTATATTAAAAATATTTAATTATCTATTCAAAGAACATTATAAATTACATTTAAGTTACTCTGCGTTTTGTTATCGTAAAAAAAGAAATTATCAATGGTCAAAAAGTAATGAATGGTTTAAAAATTGAGCTTAATCGCCCCTCATTTAAATTTTCATGCTTGGACATACGTATGTGTACACGTTGAGCAACTAATCAAATATCATATATATATATGTTTATATATATATTTATATATATATATATATATATATATATATATATATATATATATATAAATCTTTGGAACACAAGAACAACGTTAGAGTTTGCGTGCCTTAAGTGCGCGTGCACCTGATATGATAATGTATAAATATTCTTTATAATTAAAACTGTTTACAGAGTTACGTAATGTTCAAAGCTGAAAAATTGCAAATTTTTGCAATCTCGCTACTTGAATTTTTTGTTAAAAATAACAAAAAATTTAATCAAATTAACATTAATATTATACCGGGCATATAAAATAAGGTAATTTTAATTCTAACTTGTGACACTTTATAAGAATTTATTCTGTTTGACTATTATGGAATTGGGATTAAACAATATGGCACATGCACAAATTCCATAAGCAATTGTAGTCGATCGAAATGAAATGGAATTTTTCTATTTACTGTGAAATGTCTGATTGATATGAACATTCGTAGACGGATAAGTAGAGGTCGATGCCATTTAAGTTTTCAACGTATGTGCGGCTTCTTCGCCATCTATATTTCAGGCTTAAAGTGTCATTGCCTTTTAAAGAAACTTGTCAGTTGTAGACTTATACGTATTTTATTTATGTTTTATTTTACTAAGTTTTAACGCGCGCGCGTGTGTGCGTCTGCGTGTGTGATATATTTCGCAGAGTGGTTTTTTGAAACTCTAAATAAAAATTATTAGTCTAGAAAACTTCGCTTTTATATGTGTACAGACCAGTGAATCAGAAAATTTCGTGCCGAGGCTTCAAGCCTTTTCTAATTGACAAAACAGACACACACACACACACACGTGCGCGCACGCACACACACACACGCATATAAATCATTAATATCGAATACCATTTCTGAAATTCATTACTCTACCGCCACTCCATGTATGTTTCGGCCCAAAAGCCCTCAATACCTTCATTACCAGTCTCGAGAAATAAATCATTAATTCCGTTTGATTTATCGCCCAGGTGGCGGCACCATAGACACTACCAAATAAAAACAAAAGAACTAATATAAGATATAGGATTTACGATAGTGTCATTTTCACGCCTCGACGTCCTCATTCTGCCTTTGCCGATTCCTAGCGTCAAAAACGTGTATATATATATGGTATATGCGCCACGTTAAAGAGAGCGAGTTTGCAAGAGAAAGAGAGAAGAGAGACAGAGAGAAGAGAGAGAGAGAGAGAGAGAGAGAGAGAGAGAGATATGGCAAAACCATGGGCGATGAGGAAGGGGAGGGGGAGGGGGATACGTAATATAACCCCCGGTGTGCGAAACTCGCTGCTTCCGCATCATAAAGTAAGTTCTCGCCTGCTCTCTCTCTCTCACTCTCTCCCTCTCTCTCACTCACTCCCTCCCTCCCTCTCTAACCCTCCTCGGTTCTTGATATTTCGTTCGCATCCAGGCACATATAGTCGAGGGGGCGGGGAGGCCGGGGGCACGATCCGCGCGACCGCGCACGCGCTCGTTAATGCCTTCATTAATCACGGGGGATGGGGGTGGAGGGGTGGAAGGACGCGAGGCGACGCGATGGAATCCGGTGAGAACCACGTACACACACCCGCACCCGCACATTCATATATATTCCAACGAGCCTTCCACAATGGCGAACTCGACGCGAAGTGTGCGGCGGCCCGTCGGCCTGGCTTCCTCCTCCTACTCCCCCCCCCCTCCTCCTCCACCTCACCGTCAACCTCTGCCTTCGCGCAAGCCTCCTCCTCTCTGGCACGCGACGCGAAATGTCGCGCGCCACCCGCGGCCGGCGACCGACGCCGGCGGCCGAGAGCCGATCGAGGGTCGAGGGTCGAGGCTCCAGCGAGGGCTGGAGGGAGAGCGGGAGGGTGTGTGCGGAGGGAACGAGGGTACATAGGATCGATCTGGCATTGCACGCGCGGGCGCGCGCGCGCGCGTGACCGAAGCCAGGCTTGGTGTTCGTGAGGGGGGGTGGGACGATGGTAGGGGGGGCGGGGCGGGGGGTATATACCGGAGACTACCGGCCAATATACAGCAGATACCAAATCCCTCCGGGGGACCCTTCGACGTGCGCGCTGGCTGATTTCGCCCGCCTCTCTGCCTCCCCACACCGCTCCACGTCACCCCTCGACCCTCAAGCCCCCTCCTCCACATGACAAATGTACGTGGCATTACGTGCGCGCCTCTAAACAAATGCTTGTGCTC
This sequence comes from Sycobia sp. Sy_11, assembly GCA_018907035.1. Lineage (NCBI taxonomy): Eukaryota > Metazoa > Arthropoda > Insecta > Hymenoptera > Epichrysomallidae > Sycobia > Sycobia sp. Sy_11. The sequence continues at coordinate 803,949 of JACCIC010000028.1, forward strand.
ACCGTGTCCGCGTGGAAGGGGTGGGAGTGGGGGGGGGGCTGTGTGTTTTCCAAGGCCGCCCCGAGCCGACGCCTGATTATGATCGCCCGAGCGCGATGTGTGCGGGGCAAGCGTGTATAAGCCAAAATTTGTATTCGGTTAAAGGCCGGGCTCGTCGATCGTAGATGCCTCGATAAACGGGGTATATCGTTTGATCGAGAGGGCGGCTGGGAGCAAAAAACGAACGTTCCACGCGCTGTTTCCACGCTCGTTATAATAATGCTGGTTATATTATTATACTCCCGGGGGCGGGGGCGCGGGGAGTTCTCCTGTTATAACGGGAATTTTCCTGGGTTCGCTCGGCTGCTCCTTCCTTCTGTCAGGCGCGTTTTGTACACGTGCGTCCAAGCTCACTGGACCATGGCAGCCCCTGGGGGAAGGGCGAGGAGTCAGCGAAGGAAACTTCCAGAGGGGCCGGGGGTGCGAGGGTCCTCGGGGACGTCACGGTTGTACGTAATTAATTCGAAGGCCGAGTCGCGCGTCGAGTTCCGTACGATTTTTCCACGGTGTCGCATCAACGTCGCCGAGATTAACTCTGGAAAAATGTAAATCCTGCTTTTCGTTTTCTCCCGTATCGATCTTTCGATTTCATTCCTGTGTTGGCGCCGGTTTTTCTGGCGGAATGATAATCACTGACCATTTCCGCAGCTTCTTCCCGGAATCATTGTTATACTCACAAAGTCAGTTTCTAAATGTGATTCTACAATACGGCGGTATTATCGTGGAAGCGAAAAACTAATCTGTATGTAAAGAATGATTTTCTCTAACAGGTTTAGCTCAAAGAATTGTAATTATTTTAATGAAGAGTTCAACTTTTTGTACTCCTATTCCATTCCTTTAAGGGAATGTGAATACTGAATCGTCCTGACAATCCTCAACATCTAAAAAATACTATTTATATTACCTTTGAAAGTCAATAAATTTCAAAGAAACTAAACAATAAAATCCCTGGAAAAATCAAAACTTATGGCAAATTCTGGAAATTTACACTTTATTCCTAGTCTCTGTCAAATGAAATTGTTCAAATAAGTTTCGACTGTGATCAATTAGGTACACAAATTAATACGCATTATATAAAGAAACCCTAAACATACATATTTCATTGAACGAAATATATGTTTAAAATCTCTAGATAAAAACGCTTAGTTCGTATTATTTATGCAAACACAAGTTTTACATATCGAGTATGTATATATATATATATATATATATATATATATATATATATATATATATATATATATACTTATACAGGAACGGCAAGGATTTTTATCAGTGCTTGATGTAAGATTCTGGAACTCGATAACGTCTACGATGTTCTCCCGTTTGTGCGTGACTATAAATGATGATTTTACGTAGTTAAAAAGAACAAAAGAAGGAAAAATACTCGCGGACACGATATTATTTTCATTGCTATTGTAGGAAGGTTCAAGTAAATTGTTCATAAATAATAACTTCTTTTACATTACCTAAATCTTGCCTTTTCACTCCCGGAAATCATGAAGGATAATTCCTATATAAAACTGTCTATAAATATATATATATATATATATATATATATATGTATGTATAATTCGATAATATTGCTTTTGCGAAGAGTGCGATGACGTAGGGGACTACAATTATCTATATATATATATATATATATATATATATATATATATATATATATATATATATACTCTTTGAGAGCACATGATTATTCATAAACTGAGAAAGAAAATTTAATGGGTTATTTCATAATTTTTGTTTGTTTTGATTAATTATTTGCTTTGTGCATGATCTTTCTCTCGCGTTAATCAACGCTTTTGCATATAATATTTAAAATAATTATTTTGCAATTATTTCAATCGTAGCTTAATGAACTTTCATACCTCAGCTTTCAATGAAAAATATCCGGGATGTTGATCAAAATTAATAACATATGATTTTATTATTATCATTAAATCCATATAGCAAAATGATGAAAATAATATCCAAGCTCATTGTTTGTTTTTAATAAAATTTAAATATTGTTTACTTTAATCATTTATCGATCCCTTGTTATTGATCTAATCCCTGTATATGTTCAAAATAGATTGCTGTAATTGGTAAGAAAATGATAAGTAAATGCATTGTAGTAATTTTTTCTGTAGTGAAAGTAATTGTGTCGACAAATTGAATACGTTTTCGAAAATAAATTTTCGGAATTGTTATCCTAAAAATCAACTTGAAAATTGAAGTGTAGAAGAGCATATACATAATAGATTTTGATCTTATACATATATAGGATCGAAAACGTTTGAAGAAAAAAACCGATTGCATTCAGAAATAATTCTTAGATACATAATCAAACAGCTGAAATATACAATAGGATACAAATTATTCAAAAACAGAATATAATATTTATAACAGATATTTCATTATAATGTAAAGAGAGTTTGATTTGAAAAATACAATATTCTTATATATACTGCCACATTCTTCTTATAAGTGTTCACTTATAAATGAAATAATATAACTGACAAGGCGGGTCTTTTACTACTTACACATTAGAAATTTACTTGTGCTGTACTTTTACCGCCTGCTCAGCGTACTCTATATATGTTGTCTGTACATATACGGACGTTACTACTTATCTTTTTTCTTTTACTTGCACTTTGCATCTTTTATACAACCAATTATTCTTATTTAACTCGTTAATTATTTCAATTCTTCATTAACTTCAATATCTTCATCAAATATAATTATAGAAAAATCTTACACTCTTGACTCGAAGAAGGAACTGAAGTAATAAAATATCTCTGTATATCGACTTACAAATTCCTGGATATGAGCATTTATGAGCCTCGTTAATAATCACCGACAATCCCGATCGCCGCCGACAAAAGTATATGAGCGTCGATCGCCGAAATCGCATACACAGATCGCGCATATTGTCGGGGCAAGCGCACGCCTTTGCGACGCGCGCCTATAGAAGAGCGGGAGAACTTGCGAGGGGGGTGGATGGGGTGGGGGGGGAGCTGTTGCCGGAGAATCCGAAGAGCTTCGCCAGTGAGGCGGCAAAGTTATAAACCGATGCGCTTAAATTGATAGTCGCATTGAGCTGGGCCCGTACGACGTGTCTTGGACTTAACACAGCGGGATTGCCCGGTGGGTGGTTGGGAATAGAGGGGGGAGGAGGGAGCGGCAAGCAACCTCAAGAGCAAGAGCAACGGCGCAATCAACGCAGCTATTGGCCGAGTATGTGTGCGCGCGCGCGCGCGCGCGTGTGTGTGTGTGTGCACGGTCTCTTTATTCAAAGGACTCGAGCGAGCGAGCGAGCGAGCTTCCGACGTCATTATTCTATTGAGCTAACGCACACACGCACACACATATATACATATGTATCTAAGAGGTTGCTGCGTGTCTTGATTCTATACTGTGTAGCAGCAACAACGGCCGGGACTGGTTACATCCTGTGTTGATGTGCTGCGTTGCTGTCCCACACGAAGGGATGAGGGGTCGAGGGGGAAGGTGCGCGAACGCGAAGAGTATAGACAAGAAGCTCGGAAACTACGTCGCCCACACTACTCTCTCTCTCTCTCTCTCTCTCTCTCTCTCTCTCTCTCTCTCTCTCTCTCTCTCTCTCTGTCATCCCGCGGTTATATGTTCGATAAAGCCATCGGCACTTACGTCGCTCCTCTGGCGTGTCTTTCATTACTCTCTTCAGGTGGAGGGGGTGGAAGGAGGTCAGGGATTATTTTCTCTGATCTCTTCCGTCTTAGACGACCGCTGCGCGCGGTAAATATTCCTGAAATCCTATGGGACGTTGTTGTACTTATATATATGCTGGATTTTTGTTCTACAACGAATCAGATGGATTACGCATAACATTCGCAGAACCTCGTTGTTTCACAAAGGTACAATAATTTATTTGTAATCTAACGTAGGAGAAAGCATTTATACGTTCAACTGCAATACTTGGTGTTCCTTGATATTTCTTCAAACGCCCGACCTTTTTTGTTTTCTTTTGTATCACCTTTATGAGTAACGCAAATAATCTCCCCCTGAAATTCTTCGGCGATTTTTCCAACAACGTCCTCTATTCAAATACATCCCACATACAGTCAACGTTAAAAAAAAAAAAAAAAAAAAAACCCGATAAATAGCGATTAACAGTTTGATGTATCGGACGAGGCACGGAACGCCGCGTACAATATACATGCGACTCGTACGAGAAGCCCGAAACCTTAATTCGTATGCATAATAAACGGGATATTAAAAATGCATCGGCTCGAAAATAATTTCATTCCACGGAGATGCGTCCGTCTTTGCATCGGAACTTCCGCCCTGCATATTTAACGTGAAAATTGTACGTATCCGAAACAGGTTCTCTATGGACCCCCAGACGCCGGGGCTTCCGAAGGAGCGCCCGCTGAAATATTCAGTATTCCATACTTTTTTCATGACGTTGCCCACTGACGCTTGGACTCTCCTGCGAAAACATCGAGAGACCGAATCTTATACGTGGGCCATATATATATAAATATACGAAAAAAAACCACGATCGCGCCGAACATCGAAGTTTTATGCGTGTGTGTGCATACGCGCGTACGTGTACGTACGCGTACGAATGCAATCGCGCATAATTTTCGTCCCGAAATTCTTCGGCGATGATGATTTTTAAACGCTCCCCAGAAGCGCCCTGCAACAGCAACGATAAAAAAAAAAAAAAAAAGAGAAAAACACCAATTTATACCGAAACCCGCGTCATCCTCTCCCCGTTATAACCGGGCTGTAATTCTCCAATAACACGCTTCGAGATACAGCGCCGTTTCGGGATCGCCGAGCGAACAAAAAAAAAATTCCCACCTCCCGGTCCCCTCGAGGCTGCGAATCTCATTGCCTCGTTGCTGAATCACAGCGGAGGCACGACGAGTTGAACGGCACCCTCGCCCGTTGATAGGGTCGTCGATTGATTTAAAAGAAAAAAAGTTTCAACAAATCGATGACAAATAACTTTTTTTTAATTATTTTATCATATTTAATTGTAGAATACCAACGAAATCTTAACTTTCTCAACTTTAGGAGAACGCCTCGGAAATACTCACGTATGCCCGGAGGCCGTTCATTTCGTTCTTGATATACGTTTATCGATTTCAACAATGGTTGTCTCTTATAAACGAACCCTATCCATAGATTAGGAAATTCGTATAAATAAACACGTCCATAAATGCCGAGAAATACATTCGCCGCTTGGTGATGTAGCATTGCGATGGGTCGCGTATATATATTTAACACGGAAAGTACATTATTATACAGGAAATTAGTATAGAACGGCTTTGATTAGAGGTCGAAATGGTGTTTTCTTATCACAGTAACGATAATTTACCAGGTAAGCCGTGTTTTTTTTCATTCCCTCGAAACGCTTCAACAAACTTCATATATTTCACGTTACAACCAATGCAAATACGTTTACTTAGATAGCAAATTTATTGCAAATTCTAGCATTATTATTATAGCAAGCTTTATTATTATTCGAAATGAAACAGTGTTTTCACAGAAACTCCTTAAATAATTGTATCTAATATTTTGTAAAAGAATCAAAAAGCATAACATTTCGTTCTGTGTACGCGTGTATATTAAACCAGTCCCCGACTTATCTGTTACAGGCGAGGCTTCGACAGGCCCTCGGTGTCATCCCGGTTTCACCGGTGGCGACGCTGCCACCCGGCGTTTCGGCTGCCGTCGCCGCTGCTCCCGCTGCTGCTCCTTCTGCTGCTCTCGAGCCGCAGGGCCGAGGCGACGGCCCTGCGTGGCAGCGGCGGCGGCAGCGTCACCATGTTCCAGGACTCGGAGACCGGCGGCTTCACGAGCCACAGGCCCACGACCACCACGGAAATGGTCTATCAGCGATTCGCGATCGAGCCCATGGACCAGACGGCCGTGATCGGCAGCAAGGTCACGCTGCCCTGCAGGGTGCTGAATCAGAAGGGCCCGATACAGTGGACCAAGGACGACTTCGGCCTCGGGGCCGCGAGGAACCTGACGGGCTACGATCGGTACGCGATGATCGGCAGCGACGAGGAGGGTGAGTTGGATTTACATTTTTTTTTTTTTTTTTTTTTTGCTTTTCGCCTCCTCATTGCGCGGCGCCCGTTCGCTGCTCGCGTTCGTCGACCGATCGTCCGATCCATAATTCCGTTATAAAGGCCAATTGGAAACTGTATATTTTTAATTTCTCAATAATCAATTCTTAGTTAAAATAGATTAATAAGAGCAATTGAGCAATATTAAACAGTGCTAAGAATAATAATTGATATAATTGATCCAGCTGTCCAGGCTAGTTTTAAATAAAATACTCAAGTAGTTTCTTTTTGCAGAAATATCAACGTTTTGTAGGTATTTAACAGTTCGACACTTTTCCAAGTAAAAATTTTAACTATACTAAAAAAAAAATTAAATAATTTTAGTAAATAATGACACACGCTAAATTATAATCTATTTTTTCTGATCAATTCTTATCATTTTTATATATGTTTTGCCTTGTAAATGGACAAACTATCAAACAGATCGAAACGTAGGCATTTGTGCAATAAAATTTACAGTAATTTTCTATTTAAAGCTTCACTGGAACTGGTTCCATTTCATTTTTTACGTCGACCATTCGACGCAACAATGTCCTGCTCGGTTTCGTTGTTTTTTTGAAAATCCTTGAGCGTTTCAATAAGTCCATTTACCCTGATCATTCGTTTTTTCGTAGTTCATAAAAGTCCTAGCTAAAAATATAAAGTATAATTCAATTCCACGTAATTCACGAATTTCGAATGTTCTTCACTATTTGATCAGTCCGAAATTCCCAACTGATAGTACAATTTATATATAGAACAAGGTAATTCTTTCAACATGGAAATTTATACCAGTAAAAACTAGGTACTTAAAAAAAAATCAATAAATATAAAACATAGCTGGATGGATTTCGACAAAAGTATAAATATTAAATCCTGGCAGATGTTTCGACGCTTGCACGATAAAAATAAATGCAAATAATCAACGAATTGCAAACGTTACGTGTTTGCATTAGACTCGTATTTGAAAACGGTTTAATCATCGAGACGGCCGGCAGAATGTAATATGGATACTTTGAGCAAACATCATCCGGGACTTTCGAATGAATGTAACGCTGTAATTTTTTTCAATTAATTCTATATTTTACATTACGAGGCGTTAATAAATGTTTAGCAAAATATTTCTTACAAATATTTATTACTTTATGTATTAATAATATTTATTACTAAAACAAATTAGAATCATATACAAATGTTTAAGTACACTTTTATTTTTGTTTGTTTTGTCGCATGGAAATGAAACTCTAATTACGTTGCCTAAATTACAAAATACAATAGGTCCATAGTAACTTTAATGGATAACCGTGCACGGCGACGAAGCGCAATGCCGCGGTTCTTCTCGTTTTCTTTTTTCTCTCCCCAAGTCTACCGTTAATTTTTCTTCTCTTAACGCGCTTCTCCTGCCCCACCTCGCCGGGGCCAATTTTTAAGCGCCCCATAATCCCGCTATCTGTATAACGCTCCGCGGGCCACTCCGCCTGTTATTCCCATTGTTTTTACTTTTATCGTTCTTATAAATACTTTGATCGTCGCCCGGCTGCGTTTACGAGGCCATTTCTACGACTCCGGCGCACCACCCCCTCCCCCCGCCTCCTCCCAAGCGTACCTTTTTGGACTTAATTGTACGAGCGTGCTTTAGAAATTTTTTTTAAAGTCCAGTGTATATATACGGCCACGAGTTTGCCTTGTGTAGATATATATATCGAGAGAGAGAGAGAGAGAGAGAGAGAGAGAGAGAGAGAAGGAAAAGAAACGCGTGAACTCTTGCAAAATCTCCACAAGGCTAGCATTAATCGAATCAAAGTGCTATAAGAACGTGTGTGCGTGTGTGTGTGTGTGTGTGTGTTTTGTGTTTTTGTATGTGTGTGTGTGTAGATATATTGAATAATTAGCACGTTGAATTCTTTAATACGCAAAGTGGGCTTGAAAAAATTGCGGAGCGAGAGAGGAGAAAGGAGAATAGGTGGAAGGAAATTTTATCCAGAGCAACGATCTTGCAAATTGTTCTGTTTCCATTCGACTCTCGCGTGACCGCGTATTTGAATAACCACATAGGTGAAATACATTAGTGTTATATTTACAGCGCAATACACACCTGCCTTTCTATATATATATATATAGAAGACTGAGTACAAACCAATTGGCCTCCCTGGTCTTATATAGTTTCTCGCGTCGGGGCAAATTTTATACAGCGTGGCAAGTGGTTATTTACGAGAAAAAATATATTTCCCTTTTTCGCGCGAATTTTACATTTTTCCCATACGTGTCTTAATATAAATTGTGCATACAAAGCCCCCCCCCTTTGTACCCTACTCTTCGCCCGTCTCACGCCGTTCGTCTCCGGCCAGCACGGGCGCGCGCTTTAATTCGTTCGTTATAACGCGATTTATCGCTTTTTTATAACGCCATGCACTCGCGAATAATCCAAACCGCTAATTATAACGCATAGTTCAACGCATTGCAAATAACTCGCGCGTAACGATAACTTGAAAATTCGGCGAATAATTACCGGAGTTATTTGAAAAACAAAAATTTTTGACAAATTTGAAAAACGTTCAATGCACTGCGGCAAGAGAACATTGGAGTTCAGCTCGAGTTTAAAATTAATTAACTCAACTACTATATGTAAATATGGCCTATGCGGCGATGCCGTAATATCGCGATATACCGCGGGTGGGTCCCCGGCTAGGGGCGAAAAAAGAGCTGACCAATCCCCTTCCCCGTCCCGAACGAATGAATCCACACGTGCACCGCGTACGCGTGTATAAACGAACGAAGGCTCGCCCCCTGTCGGGTTCGAGCTTGCGTTCCCTGCGCGCGTGTATGCGCGTATACGTATATACGGCTACACGACGCGATATGATTCGAAATCACGGACCGCGAGCCCCGGCCTCCCGGAGTTGAAATTAGTTTGGAAGCGTGCGGCGGCCGTTCTCGAGCTCGCGCGCCGCGTCCGGTTAATGGCAGGTGGCGGCGTGCGGTGGCCTTCTAAGATCGATTGCGGGTGAAAGAGCGGGAGGAGGAGGAGGGAGGTTGCGCGCCACTGCCCGTACTGCTCTGCATCGCCGCCTCTCTGCCCCCCCCCCGCCGCCTCTTGCATTAATACCGAGTCTCTCGCGCATTGAATCTGGCCAAGCGAATCTGAGATGTGCGATCGGAATGCGCTTCTCTCGCTCTCCCGCACCCACCCTTTCTCTCTCTCTCTCTCTCTCTCTCTCTCTCTCTCTCTCTCTCTCTGGACTGTCCATCGCTATTGATGTATGTGTATGTATGTGTAAGCGCGCGAGTATAAAGGGTGGCGACGAGGAGAAGGGTTGAGGGGGGCAGGGTATCTATTAATGGCCAAGGGAGAGCGTAGACACCGAGCGTATATAGCGCTTGGATGCCACCGCCGGCATTCCCGACCGCGTTGTTGAATGTATATACACATATATATATATATATATATATATATATATATATATATATATATAATGTAAGGAAGGTTTATTGATGGGGAGTAAGTGGAGAAATGGATCGGTGCGGGTAGTTGCGAAAACTTAGAGGTTTTCTCAAATAATACATCGACAATAAAGCTCCTGTGTCGAGAATCTCGAAATTCATTGTAACGGATCGCCGCATGTTACGTTCAACGCTAAAGAGAAAAAGCAGCAAATAATGATCGAGCGAAAAGAAGCAGTAAAATCATTTCGAAGGGATGGAAACCAACGACGCGACAGCAAAGCCGAAGCTAGCGCACTGAGTCATCTACATACATACCTACATACATACATACATACATATTTATATATATATATATATATATATATATATATATATATAAATGCATGTGTGTGTGTGTGTGTGTGTACGTGTGTAATATATGAATATTCAGAAACGACTGCCGGGGCATAAAATTTGATCAATCTCCGTATCACGGGCGCATATCCCTATAGATGCGAGTACGGGCCGCGTTTTTATTGTCCCGCGAAAACATTAATTTAAACCGTGCATCACTGATCGCCTGCGTCGCGATAGCGCTGCACGGCGTTCATTACTCCCGCGAACACACAAACACACAAACACAAATACACAAATACACACACACACACACACGCTCGCGCGCACGCACACATATGTGCATATATATATATATATATATATATATATATATATATATATATATAATATCTATGTATGTAAAATGGCTTGTGCGTACAGGCAAGCCACACGTAATACGCGCGTGTATACATACGCGCGGCAGAGAATATGCAGCACGGGCTCCGGAGCTCGCGGCGGCGGAATGTAAGCGAATTAAGTTCTCGAGCTCGATGGATTTAGCGTCGACGGATCGTCGAGAGGTGGGGCGGCGAGGGAGCGCGGGACTGCGGCGCGACGAACGCGCGCGCGCGCGCCGCGAGACGTTAAACGAATTGGCGCGCGCTCTCGTCTGTCCCTATGCGCGTTATGGATTTATATACGCGCGCGCACACACACACACACACACACACACACACACACCGACGTTATAACGATCGGACGTGAGGATTTTTTTTGAAACATTCGAGCGTCGGCGAAAACTGACGTTATACGTGAAAATAATTTAGAGATTCTTAAAGTGTTTTTTTATTATTATTTTTTTTTTTAATATAGTGTCTATATATTTTGTACTGCCTGATTTTTAATTTTATAAAATTACGCGCGTAAAACCTCGGTTGACACTGTACGACCCTAGCGGGCTACCGCTCGTAGTTTGAAAAACTTTGCCCCGCGAAAGATCGGGGCTAAAATGCCCTCCTTTTTAATTTGTTTAATAAAAAAGCTTTCAAGTCAAAACACGGTAGCCTCGTAAATTTCTTAAAAATGACGAAAAACCTGTATATTATAAGCCGAAGGTTATATGGCTGAACGGTAATTCATGAGGTATTAAATTTAAACTATAAATTAAACAGGCTATTCCGGCACTGGTTCCCCACTGCTCCTTACTCTCTCTCTCTCTCTCTCTCTCTCTCTCTCTCTCTCTCTCTCTCTCTCCCTCTCTCTCTCGCTCCCTCTTCCTCTACGTGTATAATATCTCCGTACAATAATGGTCGCTATCTTTAGGGGAAGTTATATAGCAATATGAAGAGCTACGGGGCCAAAATGAACTGTTCAAAGTTTTAACGCGATGCCCGATAACCGAAAGCATGCGAAAATTTGTACTTGCGTCCCCGTTCTGGCCTGGAATCTATTAGCGAAACTTCGGGTCTTCTTTTATCTCAATAACATATGTGTATATTCTGTGATAAATATAAATAAAAGGATAAGTATGCGTGTGTACGCGTACGTGCGTGTTTATAAAAAGTTAATTTCCCCCTCTATTCTGCAAAATGTGCCGTTGATAATTTGCAGGAAATTCACAGGAGCGTAATCACTCGTTATTAACTGCTTTTTTCCTTTACCGGCACAAAAACGGACAGAGATATATAGATACGTCTGCTTTTTAAGTTACGGGGCACATATAAAGAAAAGGAGATAAGTATGGGTAATTTACCGGAATAAGAGTTCTGTCGGAATTCCCACCCCGTCCCCTCTCGCAAGTCCATTCAGAATATCCTATCAATATTAACTACCGGATAATTCGAGGCGTTTGCTCTCGAATGTTATAAGTAAATAGCAGATCTCCGATATTTTTCGCGCGATCTCTCCTTTCGCCGGGTCTACGATCGTCCGCTCGGTGTATATACTTAAGCACCACCTCCACCTCCTCATCCTCATCGCTCGGCTCTCGCTCACTTCCCCCATCTCTCGTTCCAGAGTCGATCGTCTCGAGAGCCGAACTAACGGTAACCCAGAGCGAGCGCACAAAAGTCTAATTATCGGGAAAATTTCAGCGGGCACGCGGACAGTAGAATCGCGGATGAGAGAGGGAGACGAAGGGGGGGGGGGAGAGAGACCGGAACGGAGACGCAAAAGATGAAGCTGAACGTCGCGCGGCCGATATTGCAGAGAGGCAACAAACGAGTATAATGGGACCAAAAACACGCGGCGCGGTCAATTATTTCACCAACTCGATGGGGGGAGGGGGGTTCATCAGTGCGCCGCCGCTCCCCCCGCCCCGCAACTCCCACGGCATCGCGAAACTTCAATCGAACGTAAACGCCTGCGCGCCCGCGAGCATACGGAAAATGCGGCACATTCGAGCGTCTCCCCCGCCCATCCCACATCGCCCGATCGCCGAATTCCCCGCGCCCTCGGCGCAGCGTCGGAGCAGCGGCGCGCGCTTATACGAGCCTAACCGATACTAATTTCGCGAGGGAGTTATGGTCGCTATTACATACCTCCGCGTAATTCCCGGCGCGAGCGGCTCTGCTTCGCTCCCTCCGCCCGCACCAGCCCCTTCCATCGTCGAAAGACCGAGGGCGGGCCGGTGGAGAGCGGTGGGCCGAGGCCGAGCCGGGGGCGGCGCGGCTTTGGCGTTATCGACGGCTTCTGATTTAGTATGGCAATAAACGAGACGTTAATTACGACGACGTTTCTCTTATGCTCGGACGGGCGCAAGAGCCGACGGTTTACGCGGGCTGCCTCGGTGCGAGGGGCTCGTGGCGATGGCGGGGGCGGTGTGGGGGCGCGAGGGAGGGGGGTCGCTCGCAAACACACGCCCTCCCCCCCCCACTCGCCCCGAGAGCGGGCTCAAACGTTACGCTCGGCTCGATTTTGCGGAAGATTGGTGGGTGGAGAGGCGGGCGCCCGTCCGTCGGTTTACCCAGCGGCTACTACGGCCCCGGGACGATATGTGTCCTTCGATTCGATCTGTCGTCTATCCGCGTGCGTGGCGATGCGTCGTTCTGTTTATATACATACGCATATCTAAGACTTACGCGGAAGGAACGAGGGTCCTCGTTGTCATGCACAGTGGTGCGTCATTGGTGAAACGATAGAGGCGAACGCGTGAATCGTCGTTAAATCGTCCATCGACTCCGCTCGGACGGGGCAAAAATACGAACCGTGTGAGAATGAGCGGGCGTGACGCACTTGCGCGATAAACAAGCGCATGGAATATATAAAAGCGCTTGTTTTTGCTGCGAAGTATCTGTATTGCAATTACAATCGATATGCAAAGTTGCAAGCGTTCGCCGCTTGTAGTATACTCATGTATTTCCATCATCTATTGTATTTACCTTTCTATATATATATATTCGTATACGTGGTAAAAATTAAAACTCACGTATGGCGGAAAATTAGCAGGAGATAATTGGTTCGATCATTCGATACGAAAGTTTCAAACGTGAAAATGAATTTCGGCAAATAATCGAATTTCTAAACTGTAAAGTGTAAATAACGAATTTGTCATTTTTCGACAAAATGAATTTACATTCATTCGATTTCACTATATCCTATAACTCAGAGTCTGACAGCTTTATATATATATATATATATATATATATATATATATATATATATATATGTATATATGTATATTTGGTATTTTGCGTTAACGTAAATATTTACCATGATAAATATGTGGATTGATAGATAGAATTTAATTTACGTGCAATTAAAGAAAGATTTTGTTCCCTTTATCTATTACTTAACGATTCAGATGGATCACATATTTAATAATATATTATTGAAGTTACAGTACTAAAAATATTATTGGTATAAAAGTGAATACGAAATTAGCAAAGAATCTTAACAATCATTGTTACTTTATTATAGCAAATGTGAAGAAATAAGACTGTAAATACTGAAGTAGCTTATTATTTTTACCTGAGGGTTTTACATATAAGTGTTTAATTTCATTGTACAATAAAATCATTCCGTAATACTGAGGTAATATTTGGAAAATCAGTCTGCTATAAAATACCAAAGCAAATATCTCTGTTTAATGTTCGAATACGTTTTTTATTCCTTTTTAGTTTTATTTCGTTCATCCGGCACTTTTATCATACAAATTGTCAAAATAAAAAGTGTAAAACCCTGTTCAGCTCTAGAGGATGCCAGCGAGAAGCTCAAAAATCCCATTGCCCCTGGACATAATTTTCCGCGCGGTAATATTTCGCTGGGAAACCGATCCGGCGCGCTATCAATTCCGCAATTTTCTTGAATAATGTCAGCCGTCCCGCTTCCGCGTAAGCCGTCGCGAATCCCTGGGCCGCGTCCCTCCACGTCCGACCCAGTTACCCAGATTGGCCAGACACAAAACGTCTGCGGGCCGATAGTAATAACAATATCTCTCTATCTTCCCTTCGCGCAGCCACCCGTCCGCGCATATATGTACAGAGGGAGGGAGAGAGAGAGAGTGAGAGAGAGAGAGAGAGAGAGAGAGAGACAGACAGACAGACAGAGAGACCCGGCGAGGGCATAATGAATTCTGAAAAGCTCCGTCGGGAGAATCTGCGGGGAGGCCGAGCTCGTCCGGCTGCGCGCCGAGAGATGGGAAAAGCGCGATAAGCCCACCACACCCGACGCTGGCGCAGTACGTGTGCGTGTACGTAAGCGCACAATGCGCGGCCCGTCGTCCTCCCACTCTCGTTTCACCCGCGGCGAAGCCGCGTCGTGTGCCCGATGCGGACAAAGTCGTCGAATGCCCCCCCGATCGCCGACGGCGGGCCTGTACGTATTTGTATGTATGTATGTATATATATATATATATATATATATATATATATATATATATATAGCATGCGTACAGATAGCGTCACAGATATTAGTTCAGCCTTCCACCCCCTACCCGCCCCTGTCCTCCTTTCCAGCGTCACAACGATAGCTGTCGAGGGATAGAGAGAGAGAGAGAGAGAGAGAGAGAGAGAGAGAAGGAGAGAAATACAGAGAGGAAATCCGAGGACGACGCGACGGCTCGCACACAATAGGCTGAGCGAGCTAGAGCGGCTTTTAATTCCCGATTCCCGCTGGAAGGCCCGAGCTGTCTGGTTCCGCATGATATTCTCTCGCTCTCTCTCTCTCTCTCTCTCTCTCTCTCCCTGATTCTACCTAGTACCTGCAAATCCTGGCTGCTGAATGGAGAACCAAGGGACAAAGCCACCGGGACGAAGACGTTGCTCTCGCTCACCGCGCGAACGCGAGCGACGTTATTTGTTCCAAAGCACCGGCCTCTACTCTCGACCGCCAGCTCGTGTATACGAGGAAGAGCCCCTTCTTTCTCTCTCTCTCTCTCTCTCATTCTGTCGAGGCACCGAGCGATCTTTAATTAACCACCCTCGCCGTCCGCCGCGGCCTCCTTCGTTTCGTATGAGGGACTCTACTCGGTCTGGCCATTATTCATTCCTCGCTCGTCCCTACCGACGGGCGGAGCGACGACCGGTTCCTCCGGCCGCCGAGGCGGGCCAAAAAACGAATCGAGGCCATCGGCCGCCGGAGCCTGCCGCCTAAAGGAGAAAGCTCGCCTCGCGCGCTCCCTATACACGCGTCCGAACAATTCTACGTACGAAAGTCGCGCACGTGCGCCGGGACTGAATGCCAGGCTGCGCCGTTTAACGAGGTCGTCGAAGATTGGGCAGAGGGCGGTGGAGGCCGTGGGGCGGGAGGGGGGAGGGAGGAGCGACGCGCGTACGCAAAGGCGCACGGGGCCTCGGCGAAAGTCGAAAGTCGCGTCGCCGGAGAGTTTATGAATTCGCCCGTGGGGGGATTCGGGCGCACTTTCCAGCCCCCTTCCATCCCTGGCTCGTGCCATCGGATGCCGAAACTCTGTCTCTTTCTCGCCCCTCTGCGCCCTTTCACCCTACCCGCCTACGCGTACGCAGTATGTACACGCACGTCCTTTGAAAGCGCGCTTCTTCCACCACACCACCCTCCCCATCCTTCTACCCTCGTGCCGCTTCTTCTTCAGACCTTGTCCTCGGGGGGGAAGCGCACGCGCGCACGTGCTCGAACGCTTAAATATACGCGAAAACAAAAAAAAAAAAAAAAAAAAAAGAAAAAAAAATAACCCCAGGGAGAGGGTGGGAAAAGCGATCGAGAAAGGGTATACGTTTAGGAGCAGTTGAGCCCCGTACGCGACAGGCATTTTATCCCTCTAACGCTGTGAAATTTTTATCGAATACCTGGAGCAAAAGGTGTATATCTATGTAAAATTAAGATCATTTTGATACTGGAGCGATAATTACAGGAATTACGAGTGTTTTAAATAGAAAAAGAATTCTTTCACTGCGAAAAGGCTTCACAATGAAACAAGCAGAATCATTTTAATCTAAACATTTTTTTAACTAATAAGATGAAGACATATGTGTTTATATATGTATGTATAAAATATGGCCTGTATAATTTGTTTATTGAAGTGAACCAGACTCGAATTATTGCATAATTTACTC
Organism: Sycobia sp. Sy_11; assembly: GCA_018907035.1. Classification (NCBI taxonomy): domain Eukaryota; kingdom Metazoa; phylum Arthropoda; class Insecta; order Hymenoptera; family Epichrysomallidae; genus Sycobia; species Sycobia sp. Sy_11. The sequence continues at coordinate 820,366 of JACCIC010000028.1, forward strand.
GGTCAAGACCACACTTTGTATATGCGCTAAATCGTAAGTCGTAGAATCCAGTCTAATGTGCCTGTTTTATATGTAAACATATCGAATATTCAATGAGAGCACTAGATTCGATGCTCGGAACGATAAAAAAAAAAGAAACCAAAACAAAAATATTGACGATCGGGTCGTGCTCGAAATACAGAGAGAAAGAACGCGCGAGCTCCCCAATTGGAAATTAAATGAAAGGCTCCGCCACATTCTGGTACATTCTTGTGAATCGCCCCTCCCCCTCCCCGTGTTATAAAGGTGAGCAGCCCACTATTGCCCGAAATGAAAAAAATTCTACGACACATCTATAGCTAGGAGTATACCATGATGCACCCTGACGCGCGTACACGCTCTTGCGCCTCGAAACTGTTTATATATACCTTAGCTCGACCTCTAGCCGCTCGCCCCCATCCCCCTTGCGCGGGCTTTCAGCCGATTATTTGCGTCTCTCCGCAAAGCCTTCGGCACTATAAGTCGATTAAGCGAATTGCCAATTAACTCCTGATTTAATAAAGGGTCGCGCGCACCCCGCCCCCCCCCTCCCTCGCCCGTCTTCTGTGTACGACCTTTGACCGCCTCATCGATACAGCGTGCGTATATATATATATATATATATATATATATATATATATAGATGGTTAGATTAGATAGATAGATGGATAGACGGATAGGTAGGTAGATAGATAGAAGAGGGAAAAAGGGCGACGGAAAGAAATCGATTTTTACCGGTCGAGCCCGCGCCCTCGCACGTACGTGTGTGGGTATGTGTGCACGCGGGCGTACGTTTTTATCGCGGCGGCTGCGGCGTCGCCGTCGCGTCGCTCCCGGCTAAAAAATGCATGAACGCCGGTCTGAGAGACACGGGCTCTTTTTCCCGTTTCCGACGAGGCATGGTTTTTCAGTCGTCGCTCGATAATTAAAAATGTGCGCGGCGTCGCTTGGGGGGGGAGGGGGTAGATGGGGGTCCTTTTAATCCAGCATACATCTATACTATATTTATGCGGTCCCGAAATAATCAACCGCTCCTTTCGGAATATTTGCGTTACCACGTAACGTACGATGGCCATACATGTATTTCGTCATTTATTCTATATTATATAATTACCTTGGTTTGACAAACACACAACGTATGCCGTTCATTATATTACGAGGACTATAAAGTTTGACTACGTTTAAATTGCATTGCCAGTGATAAAACTTGGAAAGCCATTATTTCGTATTACTCGAAAAATATGCCCGGCTACACAAAATTCTCGAGTTTAATATTATATGGGTAAAAATTTGAAGAAAAATCCGTCCCGTAAAAATACGTCAAAATGTAGAAAGTTTTTCGAAATAACCTCTTTCTTTCTCTCCGTCTCTCTATCTCTCTCACTCTCTCTCTTTCCCTCCCGGTTTGTTTCAACGTCAAAATCCCCTCGCCCCTAGAAATTTGCTCGGTATTTTACATGCGATAATAGTAAAACTATTTGAATCATAAAAGGTCGACGTATATGTTTTGGCTTTAAAACAAAACTAGGGTATAAAAGTTCTTCCATATTTTTCGATCTCGTCAGATCCCCGATTTTTCATCAAAAGTATGCCGGCTTAAATATTTTAAAGGAACTTAAATATTTTAAATGTTCTTAAACTTTTTTCGACAAATTTCCAAAAATAACGTAAATTTTTATGAGGGTCATTTTATATTTAAGTAAAATTCTACAGTTGCTCATTCCCCGATGAAAAATAATACTTCCACTTTTATACGGAGTATTCTTAAATAATGCCATTACTTACAGTATTATTACTCTTAAAATTAATAAAAGCCTCGAATTGAAAATGTTTTAAAACTATTTTTTTTTAAAGTCTACTTAAAAAAATTAAGTCATAATTAAATGTTTTAGTAAAAAAAAAATGCAGACTCACGGCTTTCTTATTATCTTCCTATTAAAAGATTAATGTAAAATTTAATTTTAGAAACGCCCAGAACGAAAAAATTTTAATCACGTTTACGATCAAATTAAAAGTTTAACGCAATATTTTTAAACTTTTATCCTTTGCTTATACTAAATAAATTTACGGAACGAATATATTAATATTACTACCGGTGGACTTTTATAGAATTATTTGAAAACAGAAAGTATTACTCGTTATCAAGAAACTTATTAGAAATTGTTTGTGAATTCGGTACTGCATAAATAGATGATAGTAAGGCATATATTATATTTAATAAATAATTCAACCATATTATATTTTTACTTTAAGCTTTCGAAACTATTTTAATTTAAATTTCAACGGACAAAGTTCAATATCAAAGACTTATAAGATTTTGCAGTTTCTAAAATATTTCGATTACAGAATTTCGAGCTACCCTAGAGAAAAGTCTATTCTATTAGCTTCATAATCTTTCTTATAGCGGTTCATGTAGAAGATTGTCAGACTGAATTAACTAAAGTTCATTCCGTCTCGTGTACAAGATTTTTAAACTCAATTATCGAAATTTTGTTGCAAGTACGAATTCGCGATCGAGCTGGCTCATTTAATCAAATCTCATCCCTTAAAGCGAAGAAAATATTGCCAAATTGCAGTTAATTTCGAAAACATGGAGGATTTCAATTTGAACAACTTTGACAGTTCGATCGAGTATTTGAATTAAAAAAAAAAATCGGATAAAAGCGGCAAAAACAAAAATTGCAACCACGCGCCAGTATTATATACGCGCTCGTTCGTAATCCATTGGATAAAAAATTCATCGCAAACGGAAGACAAAGTGCGTGGCTCGAAGACACGACGAAGCCGGTCGCTCGTACATCGCCCGAGCTCCCCACCGCCTCGACCGATACAATCGCGCCCGATGCGTAAAAAATGCCGAAACGAACGCAGATCCCCGTAAGTCAGAACGCTGGGCGTAAATCCACTATTGCGTCGACGGTGTTCTCATCTCCTGCGATCGCCTCCCCCGTCCCTGAAAATCTCCTCCACTCGGCCATAAAGCTCGCGACTCAAAAGTCGATCGTTCTTTATACAAGCGGAGCTTACGGCGGAGCTGCCTCTCGCCGCGCGCCGGGTCGGGTGGGCTCGCGGGTGGAGCCATTTCCCAACAACGATCGCCCCCACGGCTTATCTTCGCCGTCTTCTACCTGTGGCCTCCTGGCCGGCGCGCGGCGATCCCCTCCTACATCCCCCGCACCCTCCCCATAGCGCCTTCGTCGCCGAGCATTGTTTAGCTTCAAAGCCTTTCTTCGAGAGTTCCGCCCGAGCACTTCGCGACAGCGGTGCGCCAGAGCGATATATATATATATATATATATATATATATATATATATATATATATAGATAGATAGATAGATAGATAGATATATATATACGGTGGAGGCGAAAGGGGGACGATGGGTATGGGGATGAGGGGGGAGTGGAAGACCAGTGCCGAGCGAGAGCTTTTCCCAAAAGGCTTAGAGAGAAAGCGAGTAGTGCGGAGAATGGTGCAGAAGGAGGGCCGAGCTTTCGCCAAGAGCCAGTGGTGGCTGCTGCGCGGGCGGGGAGCGGGGGAGGGGGGGGTTACACGCACGACGTCGCGCAGTGGGTCCGGCTGATTGTTCGGGACGACTAGGGCTTGGTTACCACTCTCTCTCTCTCTCTCTCTCTCTCTCTCTCTCTCTCTCGCTCTCCCTTACTCTTAGCCGATGCTACTTACTTTTTCACGGACCACGGAACGAGCACGCGAAGCGCGCCCTTCTAATGCGATTCGATTCCGAGGAATCATTCGGAAGTCGATCGGCGCTTCGTATAGCGCAGCTGGTTCCCGCTATACATCCCCCCTCCCCGTCCTAATTCCCTTTACTTATTGATTACACCGACAATAATGGCTTCGGAGCTCAATAATTCTATTTCATTCTATATAATTTCTATTCGCTTCTATTAAAATTTAACGGTCGGAAAAAATGCACCACGAGAGTAGAAGAATAAGATCTGTATCTCTCTCTCTCCCTCTCTCTCACTTTCTTGAAAAAGTTAAGATTAAAGAAAGAAAAAGAAGATGAAGGAAGAACGCAGAGTGCGTCTGTAATGAAACTATTTATAAGCAGTGCTATCGAAGTAGATTAGATTCCGCACATTTGCATATACGCGATAATGTCGTATATTCCTTCGAAAGAAGGACGAAATAATACTTGATGATAAGTCGGAGTCGGATTCGCTGTAAAGCCGCCCCGGGTACATATGTATATATATATATATATATATATATATATATATATATATATATATATATTCATTCCATTTGCATTTTTAAATTATGTAGAAAAAAGAAGGCAGTAATAAACTTTATATTTCGGCGGAATAAAAATTGTTGGAAAACCATTGTCTGGACATACGTTCATGGGAGACGGAGAGACATATCGCATTAATCGTAAACGCTATAGGTCGCTTTCTTCTTATTATACCATTTATATATATGTCCATTTATTTGCTTAGCAAAAAAAGAGAGCTAGAACTTTTATTAAAAATTATTGAATCTCGAATGCGCGCTTGCGAGCGCACACATGCGCGGGACGAACGCGCAAAAACTATCGTAGGAAGAAGAGATTTTACGTCTGCTTTCGCTGACGCTGGGATACCATTCCGAATGCACGACACAGCGTATATTGCGAACAAAACCAGTAAGAAATATGGAAGTCGTAAAAAAAGACGGTGTGGGGGGATGGCGAAAACCGACCGAGAGAGGGGGCGTACACGGAGTGAAAAACACGGACAGCTGGTAGAGAGAGAGAGAGAGAGAGAGAGAGAGAGAGAGCGAAAGAAGGCCAGCACGAGAGGTGAAATGCATAATAAAATCAAATTTGTATCGATTCGGTGTCGCTTTCCTCTTGACACGTCTCGTAACTACCGCCGCCTCGACCATCCGACCGAGGCCGCATCGCCCTCCCCCCGGCCCCCGAGCCCTCTTTCCCACCTCGCCAACTCAGATAGCGGCAATGAAGCGCGATCGTAAAAATGAGGGTTCGTGGGATTCGCGCTCTCGCGATCCCCGGCGTTTTATTGAACGAAAAGGTCGCGGAGATTTTTTGAGACACGGCGCACACAGAGCGAGAGAGTGCGACGCAGGGGGGGGGGCGGCTGGCAGGGGCGACGAGGGGAGGATCTCGCTACAGCCCAGTGCGGTATCGAACGTTCAATCAACAGCGCGGTGCGGCGCGTCGTTAAATTTCATGCGCTCGCTGGCACGCGTATAGTTGTTTTTTTTTTTTTTTTTTTTGCTCACCACCCCTCCGGACTTCGGAGGACGAAATGCGAATCGCTCTTTTAGGCGATTATTATGTACGCGCGAATTTTACGATGATAATTGTCCTTTTAGTCGCAGTGCATTAGAAACGAGTAATTCGCGTTCGTGAAAGGATAATGACAAATGTCGGAGAGGGAAAATATATAGATAGAAATGTATATACTATTGAGAATTGCGACTCGTTCGCATTATTTTCCGAACAATTTGTTTAATCGTTCGAAAATGGCCTTAAGCTGTGTAAGAAGCTGTATTTTAAAAATCGTCATTTATTTCTACACTGAGAAACTCGGTATTTTATCACACGCGCAAAACCATTAATAAAGTTTCTTGGCAAAAAAAAAAAAAAAAACGCCTGCCCTCGAAAAAAATAACAGTGCATTCATAATTTTCTTTGAGCCCGACTTTTTTCCACCCCATCCCGCCCTCTACAATTCGCTCCGAGCCGCGACTTTTGCCCGACGGAGGCGGGGGCTACATCAAACGAAACTCCTCGAACCCTCATGCGTAAGCGCGTGTGTCCATGCGCGCTTACGCGCACACCTGCCTGCGAATCGTTCCGCTGAAATAAATATACGTACACGCGTATCTTTGCAGATCTCATGTACGAACGTCGGAAATAATTTATGCATTCCCCTCCCCCCCAGGTGACTTCTCGCTGCGCATCAATCCGGTGGAGCTCGAGGACGACGGTGACTTCCAGTGCCAGGCGTCGCCGACGAACGACGGGCAGCCGGGGCTGCGCTCGAGGTTCGCCCGGCTCAGCGTCCTCGTGCCGCCGCAGAAGCCGAGGATCATACAGGGCGACTTTCTCATCACGACCGAGGACCGGAAGATCATGCTCGAGTGCATCAGCATCGCGGGAAAGCCGCCCGCCGAGGTGAGAGACAGAGTTATCTGTATGCATATATATATATATATATATATATATATATATATATATATATATACACGTGCGTACGCGCTTCGTTCGAATACACGTGTAGATACACGCGCATATCGGTATCTCTCACGGTGTATATATTTATATATTCTGGTCGTCTTGGAAATCGGACGTATTTTCCGAATTCGATCAAATATTTCCTTCATTAATTTTTCGCTATTAAGGACGAAACAGTTGCGAGAGAAGCGCAATCAAGTGGTTTTCCCGTCTATCGAGTAAATATGTTCTAGATTTTCTAAAACTATCTACTTTTTCGGCATTTCTGAGGACAACTCTATACTAGCAATCGAAAATAAAAAAAAAAAAACTGTTCTTTCAAATGCATAGATATGGAACATTCTCTACTTATGAAAAACCTCCACTTGATACGGAATCAGTCACTGCTTCTTTTGTCGCGCGTTGCGGTGCGAAAATTCGATCCTTTCGGTCTATAGCGGTCCAATATGTCTAAACTCAAAATAGTAATTTTTAGAAACTGACCCGTCAGCGTTTTGATACCGAAAGAGAAAATTGCGCACAAGATTTTTTCTGAAAAAACTATAAATAAGCAGAGGTCTCCCTTTGACAGAGCATGTTATTTATATTAAGCCTTTTATTGACTGCGGCCAATCGAATTTCTTAAATTGAAAGAAACGTATTCTATAAGTATATATATATATATATATATATATATATATATATATATATATATATATATCGATTTGTGGGAAAATTTGTCCGCTGCCACTTTTACGGCGAGGACGGGAGAAAAGCGTTATATTGGCAAAGCGAGATTATTATATATACTTTCGTATTTCGCGGTGGACAAGCTGAAAGTTATAGAGTATATTAACTACGTTTGCGGAAAAAATGAGGACTCGCTAATGAGAAATATCTGAAAACATTCATCCTCTTTTCCAAAGCGCACTCGCGCTTATTTGTTGTTTTTTTTTTCTTCTATTTTTCGCTCGACCGCCCTGAAAAATCTTTCGCTCATTAATTGAAAATATACCGCTAATTTTCTTGAAAAGCCGAGGCAGAGAGGGCAGCAAGAAACCAAGGAGGAAGCAAAAAAAAAGTTCAAAAATCGAACGCCGCATCAAAAGGCACAAAGTAAGCGCGACGACGTCGAAAAAAATCTTTGTGGAATAAAAATTTATGAATTCACTCGGACGGCCTGCGCCGACTATAATTGCGCTAAGTCGAACAGGGGGGGGGGGCTAACGAATCGCGCTCCGTAGGGAATTCTATTGATTTTTGCAAAGTGCCAAGCGAGCATTTGTTATAAAATCCATATATACATATATACATATATATATATATATATATATATATATATATATATATATATAGATACATATACTGTTTACATATATATAACATAGGCAGTTATCATCCCTCTAACGCCAATAAATCCAGTCTTATTTTAAAGCGAGATGCGCTTTAATAACCATATTATCCCCTGTTATCCGCAATAAATTTCGTCGGGAAAATGGCTTTTTATATAACGCAATAAGTTTATAAAATCGTGTTCGGTATAGAAAGGCGTAAAACTCCGTTACGCCCGGCGAGCGCGCGCGCGCGCCCGCGCTCGCAAAAGGCGATTATTTTAAATCATTCTTTAATAAGGCATTTTTATAATCATTATTTACCCTCGCCCGATGCATTACTGTATAATTGTTCCGTTCGAGCCCGAGAGCCCGCGCTCGCACCGCTCCCGATCTCTCTCTCTCTCTCTACTCCCTCCCCCCCTCCCTCCCTCTGTATCCCTCCTCCGTACTTTATCGCGCGCCTCTCAGGCGCGCGCGCGCGAGCGAGCCATAACAAATTTATAAGCCCGCGTTCCAAGCGGGCGAGCGCGCGCGCCGCCGTGGTATACAGACGAGGCCAGCGCGCGAAAAAGCTCGAGAGCGTAAACCCTCCACTTTTCACGGGGTCCCTCTACCCTCCGTCTGCGCGTGCATGTGTGTTCGACTGTGGGTGGACGAGCGCCGACGTGGCCGTCTATGTATGCGCGCGCTTGTACGTGATGGGAGTAATTTGGGATTGAGGTTAATCCCTCAAGTGATCAACGCTTCGAGCCGAATGATCGCGCCACCCGATAGATAGATAGATAGATATATATATATATATATATATATATATATATATATATATCCCTTATAAGTATGACTGGTAGATTGAGTTGTAATTAAATCGAGCTTAACCGCCGACTAAAAAGAATCGCTTCCATTAACCCGTGCGTATATATCCCGCGCTACGAACTCCCTGCCTCCCACCCTCTGCCCCGTATGTGTATGTGGGCGCGCGCGCGCGCGTACGCGTGTGTAAGTGTCGTGACAAACCTTAGTGTCGGAACCCAATTCGATCCTGCCACCCTGAACCTATAACCATGTCCCGTTTGTATTACCGTGCGTGACTATATATATATATATATATGGGGTAAAAGGACCGCGGGATAGCGACGGGCAATTCGCGCGAAATTGGAAAATAAAAAAAATGGCAAGAGAAAAAAAAATTCCCGTGGACATGCGGTTTTTTTTAAGAAGCTGGCGCAGGTGTACCTACTTCGTGAATCGAGCGCGGATTCGGCGCGAGACTTTTACTCTTCGGGACTGGGGGGCAGATAGTGAGAGAGAGAGAGAGAGAGAGAGAGAGAGAGAGAGAGAGAGAGAGAGAGAGAGAGAGAGAGAGGACGAAAGAGTAATTTTCGCGAAAGTCGATTTTAGCGTAGAATTACGCCGAAGAATGATTATTTCCTCTCAATCCATATAACTCCGGGGAGGCTAATCATTTGTGTAGTTAACTTGGATGCTTGCCAATGAATATTGAGTGGAGTATCGGATTCGTGTAGAATTTCATGTATATATATATACATATATATATATATATATATATATATATATATATATATATATATATACATACTGTTCAATTATTAAAACGTTATTGTGCTTTTAGGATTATTATCCTTTTAGGATATATAGCTGACAGAAATAATGCAAAGTCATAGGAAAGAGTCCAGAGATATATGAAAGATAAAAATTTTTAATCGATAGTATAGAAGGTAAAGTGAGGAACATGGAAAAAACAATTTAGCAAAAAACGACTGTACTCTCTAGAAAGACGAGAAAGAGACTCGGTATCTAATAAAACTATATTAAGAATAAGTAATAAATTGTTCAAATTTTGCTTGTCATTCAAAAAGATCTAAAAGTTTTGGTAGTTCTTTTCAATATTGCAAGTAAGTATACTGTAATATTTTCATTAATCTCTTCATTCTCAGAAAATCATAATAACAATTGCGAAATATTTTGTAAAATTCTTGACAGACATAAATATTGATGTAGTAAATTACCTATTAATATTAGATGCTTGAAAATAAATCACTATGACCCTTCAGTTATTATTAATTCGTATGATGGGACCATGAATAAACAATTTATAATCCAGTGGGGAAACGATCTGTTGTTTTTTTCTTCATTTTGTTTTTCTAGCTAAACCTCATTCGGAATATTCAATAATTCTAATTTAATGCGTTTTACAATTAATTTAACGAGGTGACGTTTCTCAGTTTTCCAATGAGCGATTGAAATATTATAGCTCCACTTCACCGTATTGATAAATTTACATTTAATATTGGCAATTTTGTTCTACCTTTGTTATATAAAATAAACACACGCACGCACACACACGCACACACATAGAGAGAGAGAGAGAGAGAAGAATAAAATATATACAAAATTGAATCGGTTATAATAATGGCAGTTTACCACTTGAAATGTTATATGTCAACAATTCAATGGGTATGAATTAATATCGCTTGATTTTACTGTGAAATTATTCATAAAAATCTATTACTGTTTTTTGTGCTAGATAAATATTTAAAGGTTAAAATGATACATTAATAATTCATTAGATGCTCTATTCATACGCGTAGATTTGTAAATGTTTACTTATACTCCACATACATGAACAATGATTTAGCCTCTTTCGTAGAACTGACCCTTTACCTTACCTAATTGCCGGTATCGATCGAAACCTAGCAGCGCGGCTCGGTCGCCGAAAAGAATAATTATCGATCCTTTCGCGGGCAATCCGCAGCGTCCCGGCGGGCGGGCAGAATCGAGGGCCGCCGGGGCTGAAACTTTGCCGTCTACCCCGAGCTCGGCGGGGCTGCGGATCCGGGACTGTGCGGGACCGGGCGCTTTTTCCTCGCTTCTCTGTCGGCTGGCTCGCGGGGCACGTCACTCGCAGCCGGATCCCCGGCCACTCCGTCATCCGGAGTCGGCACGGGCGCAGGGTCGAGCACCGGATTCGCGCCCCTGCCGTTCTTCCACCTTCTTCTTCCCACAGCCCCGTCGTCACCCGCCCAACCCGAGCTCGTGTCGCGCGCACGCCACGACACGATGGCCCGCGCGATTGGGTCCATCAACCCGGAACCCCTCCTCACCCTGTAACCCCATCTGTTGGTTCTATTCGAGTCGCCCCCCCCCCGCCCAATCTCTCTCTCTTTCTCTTTCACGCTCCGAGGAGCGACCCCCCTCCCAACTCGCACCCAAGCTACACTCCCGGATTCACGCTCTCGTTTCCGACGTGGGCGCGCACTTGCTTTGAGCGCGGGCCGGAGGGACGACGGACCGCCTCGTTGAAATCGCGCCGTTGTTGGCCTCCCGCGTCCTCTACTCCGCCGCCTTCCCCTCGGCTTCCTCCTCGACGTAGCGCGTCGGACGGTCGGACGGACGGACGGACGGACGCACGCGTCTTTCATTTCGCATGTAGTTTAAATACAATTAGGCCATAATTACAGGGCAGTTCGACTCTTTCTCTCTCTCTTCTCTCTCTCTCTCTCTCTCGTCTTCTTTGTACCCCCGTCTCCGAAGCTCGTGTAATTAGACATGTGTTTGTCTTGGCAGAAGGACCCGAGGACGAGTCGGTCGCTTTCGCTATTTTTTTTTTTCACGTCGGACTCTTCGTACTTTGCCCCCCTCCTCGCGTCCCTTACCCGCGCTCTCTTCCATACCGCCCTCGCGCGTTCCCCGGCGCACCCTTCATTTATTCATATCGCGCTCATTATACCCCGAGTTTTCGTGCTCATTTCACTGTCCCCGCGCGTATCTAGACGCTAATGGTCAGCAGCAGTACGTATAGCTGTGCGTCGGTAGAGCTCAGCTCGTTACCCCCACCCCGGCCCCGCGACCCATCTACCCCTGCCCGTACTACACCCTCGTCGTCGTTAGACAACGTTGTTTAAGATTTTTGCCTCCGCCTTGTTCTTTTATCTTTCTCTGCGCTGAGCCTAATTTTTCTTCTAATTGCCGTATGCATAGGTATGAGACAATTATAAGAAAAGTCTTTAAATACGCGACATTTCAGAAAATTTTCGCAACGACGTGGATCGTCATCCCGTAATGTCTCCACATTTGTTTTATGTGTCAGTTTACAAAGACCTCTTTACGTGTGTGTGTGTGTGTGTGTGTGTGTGTGGTGTGTGTGTGTGTAAGAATCGCAATACCGCTAGAGCAGAACATTATGATTATTATATCAGAAATTGTTCCAAAACAACGTCGAGCGTTGTATTTGGAACGGTACCAAGTAAACAACGCTCTGCGCAATTTCTATGTAGGATTATATATATATAGCTAAGGATCCAATCGAAGCGGACATCTGCGTACCTCGCGTGCGGTATGCGAACGGGCCCTCTTCGTGTTTCCATGTACCTAAGAGGCGATCGAGCTTTCTTCCAAGAATTCCTCTTCAGTCGAGTAACAGCATTGCTTAGAACTGGCGGAAAATACGTGTATTATTCCCCGTCTTGCAGAACAACAGGCAGTGAATTTCATGTTATTTGTTTCCTTTTTTCTATTAAGGAATTCTTAAATTAAGGGAACGTCTAGTGCACTTTTAGCATCGATCGAGCTAAATGTATACTCTATTTAAAATAATGCTAAATGATAAAATAGCAATTATTGTAAATCTTAAATTAATCGCGCACCTTATTCGTGTATTTTTTATACTGCTGCAAATTTTCAAAAAAATCGTCAACACGTATGAAAATGAGAACGTTTCGAAAATTTTATTTATAATTTTTTGCTATGGAAGTTTACAAATTTTCTCCTTTGTTGTAGAAATATAAGATGGACGTGAATGAAGTACATAAATAACGGAGTTTTCTCGCAATTCAATAATCTTGGTATCGAAAACAAAACACAAAAATTATATAATTTCGCCAGTCAAGCAAATATTACCTAACAAGTCGATAATGAGTGTAGGAGCGAGAGAGAGCGAGAGAGAGCGAGAGAGAGAGAGAGAGAGAGAGAGAGAGAATTGTCAACGATTTTCTTTAAGCTTCTATCGACGAGCATTCCCATTATTACGAAGCCGCGGCGATCTATCGAGACGTTCGAGATACATCGCGTCTCGGCGGGGGCAAACCGCGGCCATAAAACACCTCCTCTCTCTCTCTCTCTCTCTCTCTCTGTCTCTGGCAGTTCAGACAATTATAAGCCAAAGTGGGCGGAGGGAGAGGGGAAGGGGGCTCGCGCGAACGTTGAAGAAAATTGCTTAAACGCGGCCGAGCCTTTTTCCCGCGCGTTAATAATCCCTCTTTATAGGCGCGCGCTCCTTAAAAAGAGCGTCATCGCGCGGCTCCCCCCGCGTTTGCCTTTAGACGAGAAAAATCGGCAGAAGCCACGCTGCAGCCCTCGCGGGCTATCATCCTCCCCTCTCCCGAGCCCCGGGAGGTGGGGGGGGGCACGATGATCGATCCCCGCGGTGTTATAAGTCCTCCCGCTCTCTCTCTCTCTCTCTCTCTCTCTCTCTCTCTCTCTCTCTCTCTCAGCGTGCCCCGCGCTCGACTTAACAGGTTTGCTCTTGCGCGCTGACGCGGTTGAAAAAAAATAAAGTAAGAAAGAAAGAAAGAAATGAAAAGGAGCCAGGAGTACAGGGCGAGAGAGCCATGACCAAAGTGGCGAAAGAGAGAAGGAGAGCGAGGTGGAGGTGGAGGAGCTGAAGAGCGCGTTCACCGCGTATATATATATATATATATATATATATATATATATACATACATATAAGAAATGGCCAGGAGAGCCGGGGCCCGAGTATCTTTTGCACTTAATTACGTTGCAATTAAGCGCAATTGCTCCGCGTTAGCGAGGATAGAGCGAGGAATGGAGGGAGGCGGCGAGTCCGAGGTCTGGGCAGAATCAGAACGCGGCGGCTGCGGCGGCGGGAACTAAAGGGGGGGGGAGGGAATGGGCGAGGGTAGGGTGAAGAGCGGCGAGATGTCACACAGGCCCTTGAGGAGAAAGAATTAAACGCTCCCCCTTGTTCGTTCACTCCCACCCGACCTCCCCCTCAATTAAGCCGAGCCGTATACCCGCGGAATTCCCTTATACGAATTTTCTCGCCTACTTCAGCTCTCGGTTCCACGGCTCCTCATAATCGGCTTCTTTCGTCGTTTTTTTTTTCTTGCTGTTTTTACCTCTTATCCCTCCCTCCTCCCCCATACTTTATTATCATCTATACGCGGAGATTGCCGATGCGCGCGTGAAGAACGAGGGGCGGGGTGGGTCGGGGGGTGATATAAATCCTCGATTACTTTTCTCTTCGGAGGAGAGATAGAGTGCGAGATAGAGAGAGCGAGAGAGAAAGAGCCCACGGTGATTGCTCGAAAACTAATCGAAGTAATGAAGTTTCTGTAATTCGAGCCCATATACCGATAATTCGAATTTCAATAATTCGGGATTGCCGATGAGGCTGATTGCGTTCGTACAGCCACCCCCGGTGTTGATATATATATATATATATATATATATATATATATATAGACTTCCACGGACGAACTTGCGACGCGTGGGCTTTACGAAAATTCGCTGTAATATTGGCGAATGTAACCATGATTATTATAATCATTATTGGTTAGTACGAAATACAGGCTTTGCAGATATAATAATTTGTCATTACTATAGTAAAATAATTTTGCGACCAATAAATATATATAACCTCTATATTGATATTTATATTTTTAGAATAATAATCAATGCACGATGACGATTCATTGTCGTTCGGTAATGCTTGCGCACAAAATGAAAAGGTCATATTGTAATGGGAAATCGGATTTGCATATTTAGCCTCATATATAGTTCTAAACTCGACGGAGAAAATTATGTCAGGGCTGTCATGCTACAACATTTCAAATTCATTTTAAGCTCAAGTCTTTTGAGAAGAATGCGTTAATATTTTAACATACTTGTACTGATCTTACAGTCAAAGGTTTATGAGATGAATTCAATGAATAAAAGACGACATAAGACTTTTTTCCGATTTTACAATAATTCTCGGACTTTTTGGCTATTTGTACATCATTTCTTCTACGATAAATTATTTTGTTCGGTTGACATTGACATTATTGGCTTTATATTATATTTTATACATACAGCGCATTACCGATGTATCAACTAAAAACGTCCGTCTCATTTACAAGACAGTCTAGATTCCGCGCAAGAAAGAGCTTTTTAATTTACCCGTTCGAACCCCCCCCCTCCCATACTACAAAATCCAGTACAGAAGAAGTCTTGTCATTAACGACGAAGGGTGGGGGAGAGGAAGGGGCGAATTATCACGTTAATTAGTACCAGTGCGTTTATAAGGAATTTCCCATCCGGTATATAAATCCCCGCTGCCGTCGGCCGCGGGCAAAAATTTCGCGAAGGAGAGCCTCGGCGGGACGGCGGACTTATCGGCGACCGGCCGCCCCGGCCTCTGTAAACAGAAACTTGATCGGGCGACAATTGGAAATTATGGGAATGGTCTCCGGGGAAGCGGGCAAAAGATCCAGGCGCGGGCAAAAAGTAAAAGTCCGCGCCTCGGTCGCGCGCTCGCGCGCGCCGGCGGGGCACTTAAGGAAAGTTAACGCCGATTCTTTGAACCCGTTCGTCCGTTCTTTCCTTTACCGGGGCTCCGCTCCCTCTTCTCTCACTCTCTCTCTCTCTCTCTCTCTCTCCCTCTCTCCCCGCTGCGACCCATCCCCCTCCTTCCGCCGCCATTCTCTCGCCGCCGCCTCTTCCTTACGCGGCGCGGGATCGCGGTTTTCCATTGCTCAGCGACACTCTTTAACGGAGTTTTTTCTTACCCCCTCCACCCAGCCCACCGGCCCCGCGCGCATAACCCGCTCGCCGAGAAACTTTTTCCTGGAAACTGCGAGTCCAACGCGAGGATCGATATCGCGGAATGCCGCGGAAGGCGGCAGCGCCATGAAATGAAACAATCAATATTGCTGGAAATTCTTCTCGGTATCGTTTAACTTCAGGAGCGGTGTTTACTTGTTTGCATATTTTTCTTCTTTTTTTTTTTGGTTTCTTCCTTTCATTCTTCCATTTTCCTTTCTTCGGGAAAAATTTTGGCGGTTTTTAAGCCGATTGAATATTCATCGAGGCGGTCATTTGTAATAAGATTGTTCCGTTTAAAAATGCAAGACCAGCTCCATTCGTACTTCCTCAGTCGTCGTTTCAATTAATTTTACACTTTCGAATCGGGTAGGTTTTCAAGTATTAAAGTCAAAAAATTCACCTCTCTACTTTACTCCGCGATTTGGTTAAAGAATATTTTTCCCGTACGCATACGCACCCGATCGATTATTTTAATGCAAAATGCAAGAAGAAGAAGAAGAAGAAGAAGAAGATGAAAGAAAAAGAAGGGCAAAAGGAGAACCCCTCTCTCGTTGGCCTTAACTACGTTTTAAAAGTCGGATGTCGTTTCTCGTTACCAACGCTAATACATCCGCAGGAAGTATAGAAAAACACGTTTTCATTTTCCCCCAAGTTGCCGTAAAAGCATTCGTACGCCTTTTAAATAATTACGCCGGCGTACATTATTTATTAACGGGTGTATATACATATATATATATATATATATATATATATATATATATATATATAAAGGTTAAATGTTCACTAAATGTATATATTACAGGCTGAACTCATTAGCGGCTTTCGGTAAAACGTATAGCCGGATGAAGCACGAGGGGGAAAAAAGGACCGAGAGATCGAACGAGCCCGGCCATTGATCCACGAAATTCCGTCCGATATTTTTACGTGCTAATCTAAATATTCAGAGGGCAGGGGATTTTCGTCCCTCTACCAAAAATAATGGAAGTGCGAAAATGGAAACGAGCGCGTTGGCGGAGAGAGTTCCACGGTTCGACCGTCAAAAAGACAAGAATAGCAAAGAGGAAGAGAGAGAGAGAGAGAGAGAGAGAGAGAGAGAGAGAGTTGAGGACAGAGGCAATAGTTGGCCCCCGCGTGGAAAACCGAAAAGGGAAGAAAACTCGGCCCTAACGAAACACTATCCATAGTCAATATAAAGTTCGGGAAAAGCCGTTTACCACCCCCGTCCCCTCCCATCCTCGCCACCTGCCGTACCGCTTCGCCTGGCCGTTATATACGAGATAGGGGATTTAGGGGAGGGGGAGAGGACAGCGCCCGACGCCGCGGTCAGCTTTGCCGTGCGGCGCCTCCAACACACTTTGCCGCTACACGTGGACGAGGCGGGAATTGCTGCTGCTGCTGCTGCTGCTGCCTCCGCCGCTACTGCTGGCACCACATACTCGCACACGCATACCACCTACCCTCTATACGCGGGAAAATCGCATACGAAAGTTTCCGTACGGACGAATTGGAATGGACGCGCGCGCGCGCGCGCTCTTCCGTCGGGGAAAGTTCCTTATTAGTTTCCAAATCGATCGAACGCCCATATATGTGTGTATATACATATATATACACTCACATATATATAGCTCATTTCGCGCTTTAACTCTCTCTTTCTCTCCTTCTCCTCCTTTCTCACTCTTACTTCTTCATTCCTCGGTATCCATCTATATGCATACACTTATATATTATATATATATATATATATATATATATGGACGATTTGTGCATCTTTCTTTAGCGCTACTTGTTTATTTTTTTACCGCAAAGAGCACATAAGCGCTAAAATCTGGGACGATAATCTTGTTTATGGTCCCGGCAAATGGCCGGAATAATAAAGAGAGCGGCGCCACGATATATATAACCGGGAACGGCTGTAAAAGAAGAGAAGGAAAGAGTGGGGGGAAGGGTGGTTAAGGAGGGACCGGAGAAGAATAAGGGAGGTAAACGCGAGAAACAGAGGGATTTGTGCCCCCGAGCGCATCGAGCCTGTACGTTTATGTATATATATATATATATATATATATATATATATATATATATATCCGCACGTGACACTTTGTGGAAGTGGGAAGGGGAGTACCGCGTGATAATGCATATGTGAGGAGAATACGAAAAAATGCTGTTCGCGGGAATGGCCCGGTCACAGACGTTTTCCAAGGGGTTAAATTAAGCCAGCATTCGCGGATGAAGAAGCTCCGGGAGTGATCTTCCCACTCTCACTTCACAACATCTTAATTTCTTGAACCCTCCACTACCACTACTACTAATATTACTACTACTTATCTTATCGCTACGAGCACTATCTTAGCATCTCACGTAAGAAGTAAAAGCCCCAGCCCTTTTTTCTTCGGCCTTTCTGTCTATTTCTCGCTCACTCTCTCTCTCTCTCTCTCTCTCTCTCTCTCTCTCTCTCTCTCTCTCTCTCTCTCTCTCTCTCCCTCCTAACTTGAAGGCAAAAGTTGTCGAAAATAACGAGGGAGAGAAAGGGGGCGGAATTAGCACGACTTATATAGGCGCTTATAATCTGGGGTCGCAGTATTGGACTAATAGGAAACGTGTTGGGCGTTCGAGATTGAACCGTCGTGTCGTTCTATCGATCTGCGAAAGAACAAGGCGAAGGGAGCTTATACCGTTAAAGTTGTGGATGGAAGATAGATACCCATCTATATATATATATATATATATATATATATACATACATACATACATACATACATACAGAAGCTTTATCTGGTAGGATGAATAAGAATGACAGGTGGGGAATTGGGCGGGGAGGGGTTGGGAGGGGCGGCCGCGCTTCAAATGGAAACGTCATATATGGAAAAATAAATGCGCGGTTCTTTCCAGTTGCGAACAAATAATACGTTTTCGCGCGACACCGGGGCAGTATCGTATTCCCCGCTGTTTATTTAAGGAATTATCGAAAAACCGTCTCTGATTTTTGTTTTTGTGAGAAAAAATATATGAAATAGCGCCTAACGTTTTTTTTTGTATTTATTTAAACTATAAACGGAGGCGTTATTTTTTTTTTTTTTTTTTTTTTTAATTCAATTTTCAGACATTTTTTGTTTATTTAATCGTAACAAACTAAATTGTCAACGCAATGCCACGTACCGTATTAGTTTTACAAAAAATACCGAAACATTGTTTATTGCATATCCGGTGTAATAAGCGAAAACAATAACAGCAACAACAAAAAACTGGTAATATTTTTCAAAGAAAAAGGAAAACGGAGAGAGAGAAAAATGTATCGCCAGAGCGAAGAAAAACGCGTAACCCCGGGCGGCTCAAAGGGGGCCGGCTCATTGGAAGGAATTTCGTTATAAAATTTTTCGACTATCCGTGTTCCGTTTGAAATTTTAATAAAGTACTTTAATGCACACGTTTCATTATGAACGCCGGCTAGCATAAAGGCCCATCAAAACGCCGTTCGCAAAATGTGCCGCGCCGCTGTCAAAGAAATATGAATGCGGCAAAAATAGAAATGTATTAAAGCGTGCATGATGAATTTTATATATTACTCGCGTGGCAAAACATCCCAGTTAGACGAGTTATTTGCAGAAAATGTAAAACACACCGACGGTACTCATACAATAATATTCGGGGCGAAAGTATTGGGTTTAAAAATAAAAGTTAATTTATACTTGAAGTTGTATCTGCGATCACCTCTAAATACTTAATGTAAGAGTAATGTAGATAACTGTGATAAAGCGAATTAAAATTTATTAAAAGCATCGTTCATTCTTTACTTATTCAAGTGGATGTTATTTAAAAAAAAAAAAATTCCTCCAAATCGAATAAATATTTATTCGGAGAGATAGTACTGATAAAATATGGAATGAAATAAATTATGGATTTCCATAAATATTATTTTACCGAAAATTCCTATTCTACTTAAGCAAGTTGATAATTTCATTCTTAATTTAAACGTAATTTCATTTATATAACCTCTTTGAATAAATATATATTCGCCAATAGAACTTATACAACGACCCTGCTTCCCTCTGTCCGCGAGTAAACTATTCTATCAAAGAAAGCTTATATTGAATATCGTCTGATGTAAGTAAAGGCTTCCGTTTTGTATACCATATACACATGTATAAGTCATCTCGATCAAGAATAATGATAATAATAATGATGATGACGATAATAATAATAATAATAATAATAATAATAATAATAATAATAATAATAATAATAATAATAATAAAATAGTGAATCGTGATTCAATACATATGCATAAGCAAATGGACGTGTGACCTTTCCGATCCATTTGTATGTATGTATGTATGTATGTACGTATGTTTGTATGTATGTATGTATGTATGTATGTATATATATACATATATATATATATATATATATATATCCATAAACAACATTTCCAGAGGTCAGTTAATATATACGTAAAAGTCGCCCGGCAGTCGGACGTTCGCGGCATAAATATACAGCGCTCCGCGCAAATGGCGACCGTCCATTTTTTTCCTTCGAATCCTATCTCGCGCCCCGGCTCCGGAAAATCGATTTGGATTATTATTTGCCCGTCTGCTTTGACGCGGGCACGAATCGAGGGAGTTAAGCGCGCGTGTTCTTAGGATCATTAATTTTTCCCTCTCATAACCGTCAATTATATTTTATCGATTGGCTTATATTGAAATGAACGGCGATGTTTTGCTATAATCGACGGTTTCAACAGCTGCTTTACGAACGTCGCTGCAGATTTCACTTTTCCTATATTATTATGCCGTTGTGTCAAATACATTTAATCAGAGACAGTCGCTTTTTATCTATTTTACCCTTTATATATATATATATATATATATATATATATATATATATATATATACATCTTATTAAACTTTCTCACAGTGTGTCGCAGCAATATGGGAGCTCCGGTTAAGCACCTCGGCTATATACGGGCTCAGCGGATTAAATAATTCAAATCCTCAATCCTCCTTCCCACCCAGCTCCCCCCCCCCTTCAGCCCGACGCTTGGAGCACAGTTTCCTTCTATCCACGTGGAAATATTTAAACTTTAGTTCGGCCGGGATACAAAAGCAGAGGAAGACGATGAAGAAGAAGAAGAAAAGAAAGTAGAAGAAGAAGAAGAAATGAGCCAGAAGAGAGAAAAGAACAAACAGAAAAATGGAGGAAAATCTCAATTCACGAGTATCTCGCATCCAGTTTGGAGAGGGTGGAAGGGGCAACGCGTTCGAGTCAGCGGTATTCCAGAATCTCGCCCGGCGGGAGCTGCTAAATTCGCGCGAAGAAAAATCTTTAAATGCAAAGGAGCGCCGCGTTGCGGCAGGATAGATGTATGCGTGTAGTATAGACGGAATCTCTATCTCAAATTCACCCTGCCCCCTCCCCGGTCGCTCTCACTTCCACCCCTCCCCCCCTTCGTCGCTCCGCTAAAAGGAGAAAGGGGGCGGGCCGGTAAAATAAGGGGGATGGGGAAGGCAAATGAAGGTGTGGGTCGCCCGGTTGATAGACCCAAAATCACGCGACCGCGTAAGATAGAGGAGCCGAGGTGGGAAAAGGAAAATCGTGCAAGGGGCGTTGGGGGGTGAGACGGAGGGCGGTAGATACGAAAACCCGCGGGAGAGAACGCGCACGCGTCTATCCCGCAGCCCGTCGCTCGCGGCGAAACTACTTTCCGTCTTTACCTCCCAATCTCCCGCTCCCCTCTTTTCGCTTTCTATCCTCCCACGCCCACACCAAAATAAATTGGAGAGAGCCGGTAATCACACGGAAAGAAAGAGTATATATATATATATATATATATATATATATATATATATATACTCTATATAAGAGGGAGGCCCGGCGTTCGCCGAACGCACACAAACGCAGAGACAGAGAGAGAGACAGCGCAGTTCTTATCGCCATATCCTTAAATAAATAGCGGGTATAATATATGAACCCCGTGGAAGGCGAGGGCTTGCACGACGATATCTAGAAACATATATATCTATGTATAACTACACAGAGAATTCTCATGATTCGAGAGAGGCGGGGGACGGTACGTACATACTGTATATCTATATCGGCATCCAAGTTAATACATGATACACCGAGCGATCGTATGCTTGAACTACATATATATCGTGACGAGCGGTTTCGCCGCAAGAATCAAAGCCAGGCGGGGATGGACGAGTCGCGGAGATCCAGGGACAGAAAGAAAGAGAGAGAGAGAGAGAGAGAGCGAGCGAGAGAGAATCCTGCCACGCGGAAGAGGAATCGTGCGCGAATGACGCATCGGGCGCGCGTGGGCTCGTAGAACGCGCATATGCGTACACAAAGGGGGCACCCTACCGCGCATAGTCGAGCGCGCGCGTGCTTTGATCAAGTTGGCGCGCGTGCGGGAACTCGAGAACGTTTCTCTCTCTCTCTCTCTCTCTCCCTCTCTCACTGATAATTTGTCGTAAATTATCGGAAGGTGGCGGGGGAGGCGAATCACACTTGCGCATATAGGTAGACAAATTCGATATACGGCGTACGTTGGAATAATCGAAAATCTCCATGCACGCGAGGACCTCGCGCGCGCGCGTCATTGATAACGCCGACGCGCTCGGGGCGTATACGAACTCCAATTCATAGCAGGACGAGTGGGTGACGAGGAGGATAGAGGGATCTCTTTGATATCGATGATCAATCTTGCTACCGTATAGTTACACTGTTTTTTTGCTATTGTCCAGTTCTTCCTCTACAGTGCGTGCCGGTTTACCGTTCGCTAGAAAAGACGGAACTCGAACCGGGGCTCTCATCGCCTATACGCGGAAGCAGGTTCCATTAGAGCGATCGCCGCGGCGAGCTCGAATCTAATACCGTCAGCTCATAGTTATTATAACTGTATATAAAAACGATTCGATCTATCGATTGAAATTTCGAGCCTCTCTCGCGAGAGCGCCGATGCTCCCCGGTGCAGGCAGTCGCATGGCTTCGCGCGTATTTATGTGCATATATATGTATATATATATATATATATATATATGTAGAGAGAGAGAGAGAGAGAGAGAGAGAGAGAGAGAGAGAGAGAGAGAGAAAATCTGGTGGTGGTTGACGAGTCGCTGCACGGGAAAAGCTTCGAATTCTCAGACTAATTATCTTTTCAGTGTATATATATATATATATATATATATATATATATATATATATTCGGTTGCCAACCCTCGCATAGCGAAGCATTTTAAGGTCCTCACCCCCCCCCCCCAACCGAGTTGGAGCGATAAATCTCCCGGCTTTTTCGTACTACCCCGGCAAAAAGTAGAGAGCGAGCGCGAGAACGAGAGAGGGAGTAGCAAATCGATCCTCATGATTTAGGACGAACGCGCGACCGCGCCACCTACACAGCGGTGTTAGTGGATATTTCGAATGGGGGACGTGAGTTGGGGCGGGGTGCATTGGTGGTGGGGCGGGGGGGGGGGGGAGCTGGGGAATATCCTCCCCGCGCGCGTGATTAAATCAACGGGTCCCGCGCCGCTTAGCCATTCATAGACGCGCCCCGCGTCCCCTCCCACACCCGAACGAACCGCGCGAACCCTCAGCTTCTTCTTGGCCCGCCGCACGCACGCACGCGGGCGCGCCGCGCCGCGCCACGCTTCCCGGTGTAAAAGCGCGATCGCGCGCCCCCTCGCGCGCATAAATCATGCAAGGGCCGCGGGCAGCTATAGCGCCCCCCCCCCCACGCGGCCAGTCTGCGGGGACAGGAACAGGGACGAGCGGATGGAGAGGGCGATGGGGGGTGGGGGGAGGACGCATTAAAGTCCAGAGGCGTCGCTTGATTACACGCGGACTAGTTAACGCGCCGAGAGCGCGGGAGGAGTACACGGGAGGAGGAGGAGGCGGCGGCGGCGACGCGTCGTCCTTACAGTCGAAGGGAGAACTATACCGGGGGCCGCTCTTCTCTCCACCTTGTCGCTAATCCGACTACGAGGGCTCGATCCAATAATTCTCCAACCCCCCCCCCCCAGCTGCAACCCGACGATTTACCCCGGATGGGCGCGCGTGTCTGCGCCTCTCTCTCTATCGCTGCTCTCTCCCTCCCTGACTCACTCACTCTCTCTCTCTCTCTTTCTCCACTATCGTCGTGCGGCTTCCGCATATAAATTATCCGCTCAGACGGCACCCCGCGCTCTCCGCCTTATATCGATTCCTCGCTTTCTCACCCATCCTCGCCCACACCCCACCTCTCCCTATCTCTCTTGCTCTCCCTCTCTCTCTCTCTCTCTCTCTCTCTCTCTCTCGCTATCTCCTGCTCCTCCCAATTCGTAGCTAATAATTTCCAGCCCACATCTCAGTCCCGTCCGGGTAAGACCAGCTGTATCGAGAGCCTGCGTCGATCACAACCCCTCGCGCATCAGCTGCCATTCTCGGAATCCTCTGTGCCCTCCGATATCTCGAGGTCGTGCCCGCGAACTCGTTTCTTCCCGGGAGCGGATAGCGTTGGGTACTGTACTTTTACGATCGCCCCGAGCCGTCTTCAATATTCAGGGATTGCGTCGGCGACTGGTTATTTTTTTTTCGCCTCCTACCATACGTGCGTATAATAAATGAATAATATATGAATCGCGCGCGCGAACCTAATGAACTGCAAGAGCGTTCCTGAAATAGCGTTCTCCGTTTGTATCGGGAAAGCCGTTGGACTGCTGAAAAATAGTGAAGTTTTGTTATCGAACCAATTGATAAAGATTTGTGGCACTGATAAGACAAATGCCAGAATCAAACAAAGCCTAATGTTCGAATAGCAGACTGAAAAAATAAATTCTCTAATGTAAATCATTTCCTTAAATTAAGAAAACGTTCACCAGATTTAAGACGAAGTGGTTTGATTTAAGTGGACTCTACTTGCATCGAGTAAACACTCGCTTCATTTAAGAAGATACTTTCTCAATTTAAGAAAATAATTTACTTGGCAAAAAACAATAAAATATTTACTTAAAAACAGACTTTTTTAAGCGTAATAAACGAATATCATCTGATAGAAATAAATATTCAGTTAAACTGAATTTCATTTAATAAATAAATATTTAAATAAATAGTTATATGGCTTTTCTAATAATTTATTCGCAAAAAGTTCTACGTTGTTGTCAACAGTTGGCCAATTTTTATTAATTCCCATTAATAGAATGCGGAATTTGCCCGATTTTCATTGAACAAGACAGAAATGAGATCCACATAATTACAATATTTAACCGTGAATCCAAGAGCTCTCTCTCTTTCTCTTTATATATATATATATATATATATATATATATATATATATATATATATATAACCGATATCAGATATAAAGCTAGAGCAAGCAATTCATTCCGTCCGAATTGGCTTAATTTGCAACAGCCGCATGCTATATACACACACTATATGCCATGCATTTCTAATATTAATTGCTAATGTATATTATGTGGAGCATATTATTGAGTGTAGGTGTGTGTGTGTGTGTGTGTGTGTTAGTGTGTGCGGGTGAGTGCTTGCGTGTGCGTGCGTGCGTGCGTGCGTATCCAGGAACTAATCAGCGCGCCAGAAATCGGGAATTAAGCCGCTTCGTTAGATCCGCTAATTTCGAACTGCGCCCCTCCCCCTCGAGCTCACCATTCAACGATTTGAGTATCGGATTCTCCTTTATATATACACATGCCGAAGCCGATCTTCCGGAGCGGAAAGGGAAAAGCTCCAGCCGCGGCGGCCGATTCGATTCCTGCCCAACGTCTCTCCCGAGAGAAATAGATAGATTAAGATAGAGAGGGAGGGGGAGGGGAGAGAGAGAGAGAGACAGATAGAAAACGGCCTTTAATGAGCCTTATTGATTAATAAGAGCCTCCCCCCCCCAGCAGCTTCATCCGCAGGAGTCGGCGTTGAACCCACCCTTCTCCTCCTCTCTCGCTTTAACGTTCTCAAGATAAAAGCTAACTGATAGTCGCGCGCGAGCCTGATTTAGATCGCCTTTGTGCATCGGCAAATAAGGCTGGAAGCGCGGCATGGCAAGCCGGACGGAGAGCCTCGTTAATTAATGACGATAGGGCTGAGGCAAGGTGGATGGGGAATGGGTAGGGGGGAGAATAAAAGAGAGAGACAGAGAGAGAGAGAGAGGGAGAGAATAAGAGCTCTTTTACTCGCTGGCACTCAATTTCCGGTCACTTTTAGAAGACGACTTTTTCCCCCCATCTTTTTCACCTAATTGCGAGCGTGAAAATCAGCGATAAATTTTTTAACGCCATTCGACGCCGATTATTCTTTCCCCTTTCGACGAAACCAGACGTCGTGTGCTGTTTTAATTACTTTATCGTCATTACAGTACATTCCTTCGCTCTTCACAATCTTGAAATTTCAACATCATCGATCGCTCAATTTTCACTTTCGGCGTGGGATCGTTACAGCGTTAGGGAGGCGATACTAAATTGGTTTATTTCCGTTCTGTCATATACACTGATGAATTATTCATCGTCAATTCGAATCTGCTCAATAATTTATCAAAAGTATTTCAAAAATATTATTATTAATTATTCTCCTATAATTTGTCGAACCTAACCATAAATCAAGATTTTACGATCGTTTTAGATTGGCACTGAAAGTACCCGAACGTTTAATTTTACATAATAGGCCTCTTTATATATATAGTTTCAAAATTTAATACCATATTTTATAAAAAAATATTAGTGAATATTAGAATAAAATTCATAAAAAGAAAATCTGTCACGACAAAATTTTGTAATGAATTTTAATAAATTTATAGTAGCAGTTCCATTAAATTATTTCTATTATATCATTTCTAAATTAAAAAAATTAATAAAGGAAACGAAGAATCTAACAATGTATTGATAACCGTACTTCCATACGTATGACAAGTAGAAATCTACAGTGATATTTATAAAGCATGCCAGTAATGTGAACATAATTAATTTAGTAGAAGGATCATATCGCAAAATTAAACTTCATTGCAATACGATAAAGTTAGTATTGTTTTGAAGTTGAAATTTATTACAAATTAATTTCGAGTTATCGATCCTGCATGAACTGAAATTTGTTTGCCGTATACTCTATGAGATGAAAATATACAATAGCCGAATTCCATACATACATACATACATACATATGTATATATATATATATATATATATATATATATATATATATATATATATTTAAATATATTTATATATATAGATTTCATCGGCGAAATAATCGGAGCAACTATTGTGCAAGTTTGAAATGCAATGGAATTTAATGACTTACTGGAGCGGTACTGCTGTTGAAGCGTGGATCGAAGCGTAAAGAAAAAGTAAAAATAAAAGAAGAAAAATAGCTTCATTCATAAAGTCCTCCGTTAAATTTACATTCGCTCGTGCTTTTTATTATAGACATATGTAACATATATAGGAGAAGTCGTAAAGAAAGTTAATTCATTGTATTCACGTGTAGAGCCGACATTATGCTACTTGCGAATGAAATATTTTTTTTCTCCTTTTACGAGGTATCAAATACACTCGTAACTTTTACGGCTATCCAAGCAGGGGGTCGCGATGAGGGGCGAAAACGGGAGAGTGGAAGGGGGGATATCAACGATCCAATAACGCCGACGGTGCTCTATCGTTCGCATATATCAATCTTCAATTATTATAGAGAGAAAGAAATATTGGATCCCGTCTCTTTTGTTGGCATTCCCAGATACTGTGAAATATCCTGTATATTTGAAATATCATATATATATATGCTCGTATTCATTTTTGGCGTATTGTAAATACGCGAAAGTCGTTAATACCTTTTATATATTTTATTATTCTTAAATTGTCTTTGAAAAAATATATAAAACATTCTATTATATATATAATTAACTAGATTACGTATCAAAGTCCAAGCAACGTACAGAAGCTGCCTGTGAGCCCTAAAATTCATCTTTCCTTCAACTCGACGCCGCATCGGCCATATATAAATAAGAGGTTCGATATCAATAGTCAGCTGTTCGGTGTTTATATAGTCCTGGTCAAATTTTTTGCCCACAAGTCTCTCGCTTATAAAAACAAAGCAAAATAAAACGAAAACAAAAAACAAAAACTGCACGAAAGCGAGGCGAGGCACGTGGGGTAGACTAAATTGTTTCACTAATCAACTATACGCAGCGCGGAACGAGGCGATGAGATAAAAGCCAGAATTCGGTCGATCCGATCGATCAAAAGCGGCGCGACGCGAAAATATCACCCAGTCTCCGTGCACGTATGAACTGCCGTGCTTTCGCGCGCGTGTATATACATATATATATATATATATATATATATATATATATAAAGGATCCTCCGATGATGATTTTCCGGCTCTTCACTTCCGCAATCTCGCGTCGTGTCCGAGCACAACGCGGAACTGCATGGCGCGCAAGCGCGCCCGCGTACGCTTTTAATCAGAGCGACCTCTGGCACGCGCGCTCACAATGCGCGCTCATATACCGCTCTCTGCCCTCCGCCCCGTAAATTTGAAGAGATCCCCTGGAACGAGGAGATATTATTATGGCCGGCCGTGCGTCTATGTATTCCTCCCCCAAACCCACTCCCCCGCCCCCACACGCTCGCTCGGTCGCTCACGGCTTTGTGCGCGCGTCCGCGTGTGCTCGTCCGCTGGTATTTAGGCAAAGAGGGCATAGGGAGGGGGTAAATGTACTTCCCCCTGTCTCCCGTTCTCTCTCTGTCAGTCTCTCTCTCTCTCTCTCTCTCTCTCTCTCTCATGACGGCGAAATGAAGCGATCGAAGCGACATGCATGCTCTCTCGTGGAACGTTAAATGTCCCCCCACCCCGAAAACGTTCGAGCCACCGCTATTTGTTCCCTTTCTCCGTGGATGTACGCGCGCTCACGCACATACACGCGCATACACACATCACTGACAGATCAGAGTTGATGGTCGAGTGGAACCGCGGGACACGTGTTAAGTCGCGTAAGCGCGAGCGCAACGATCGCTCGACTCTGACCTTTTTCCCATCTCCCGTCTCCGTCCATGCGGGTCTTCCTCCCGACGCGTGATTTCTCTCTCTCTCTCTCTCTCTCTCTCTCTCTCTCATAACACAGCTCACTCTTCGTCCTACCCCGTTGCATTTACTCTGCGTCTTTCGTACCCCACTCCTCCCCCATCCACGCCCACAACGCGCGGACCCTAGCTCTCCGCTTTCACAAAGAGTATATAGCGAGGATTTGCGAATTATCCTTCTTGAGAGCTGCGAGCTCGCGCGCGTACTTTATTATTTATGATTAGGTACAGGGGACGGAAACCGCGTCGTTCTAAAAACCACACACTCGCGCGCGCGCGCGGGCACACACACACATATATATGCATATATATAAATGCACGTCATTGTGGCCTTTTTGTTTACGTCCGATAATTTCGGACGAGAGAGATCGCGACACGGATTCGCTTTTAAATATAATGACATTTTGGCGTTTAAATCGTCGTGATTTGTTCATATAATCTGAGAAGGGAGAAATTTTTACATTAATTAACGTTGATAAATTTTAAAAGCCCTATACATACACTCTCAGCTATTCTGGAGCAATAGTTAAATTGATAAGTGTCTTTATAATTTGGAATAAGCAATTAGCCGACGTCTTGACATTGCTCGAGGAAATTTTTTTTATTATAAATACTTCTACAGCTAAATTTCTAAAGCCTTTTAATTGACTGAAGATTGTCTCCAAAAGTCGAATGTGGCATGTTTATAATTAGTTTATAAGACACCTTTTCAAGAAGAAAAAATCGTAAAAGTTTAATAATTAAACTTTAACATTTTAAAGTTCTTAAAATTATCAGAAACCGCGCAAAAGTACAGGAATACAGGTCTGTCTGACTAATCGCTGACTTCACTACTTCGGTCTTTTTGTCACGGGACAGCTTTCGGTAACTTTAAAACTATTATCGTTCGACATATTTATCGCTAATCTTTTCAATAAAATACATTTGTTCCAAAAGTATTAATATATTGTGCATTATGTATATATATATATATATATATATATATATATATATATACCTGTGTGTATGTGTGTGTGTGTGTGTGTGTGTAATTTTATAAAAGAAATCTAAAAACTTATATACTTGCATTTCCAGTAATGTCTTATACGCAGATATTTCTCAATATTTTACAAATTTACGTCGTAAATGAGAATCTTTCTACTTTAATTCGAGTAAAATAATTAAACCTCGGATATTTGACTAGACGATAAAAAATTTTGACCAGCTTTTAACCAGACACGCTCTATAATTTAATCAGGAATTGCGAACGCGTCGCGCTAAAATCACTCACGTGGAATACCGCTAATATATAATTTACTAGTGGAACGGATGCTCACCGATGCTGGGAACGATATATATATATATATATATATATATATATATATAATATAGTATGCGAACTTTTTTTACGTAGCGCGTACACGACGCGCGCCCGCGCGCCCGCAAAATGGCGCGGGAACGGCGGGGGGCAACGAAATTATACTCATTCTAAAACCGTCCGCGGACGCCCCGGCGCGTTTCGCCGCGCTGTCGTTATGTGCGCGCGAACCGCGTTGGAAAAATCGTTGAAAGGGGCGCCGCCGATCGCCGTCTACCGTCGCGCCTAAAAGTTTCGCTCCTCCGCGTGAATTCGTCCCGACGCTATATATATATATATATATATATATATATATATATATATATATATATATATATATAAATGTATGTATATATATGACATATCTGTGTAGCTGCATACGCGCGCGAGTGCCCAACCACGCGCGACTAACGGCTTAATCTCATTAAGCCGGCGCGTCACGAGCGTCAATAGGCGAGATTCCACCTGTACGCCTCGACGAGTGGACAGGTCGCGGGTAGTGGTGGGGACGGAGAATAGCTCCCCTGTCGCATCCCGTACTTTTTTACGCCGCGCACGGTGGTCCGAACGACGTTCCCTCCCTATCTCTCTCTCTCTCTCTCTCTCTCTCTCCCACCACCCTCCCCTATCTCTCCGGGCTCCCTCGCGAATTTTTCATTGCGTCTTATATGTGCATATACAAAAGTAGATACTTATGGTCGTCTGTGTGCGCGCGTGTCTGCGTGCACGTTATACGTATGTGCCCGCGGGAAAGTGCTCGTACCGCCGACGCGCGCATTCGAAAGACCCCTAGCGCCGTATTATACAGATCCGGGTCTCGTATGCGCGCATACGGGCGCCGAGGAAAAATGCATATTATATCCCGGGAATATGCTCCGCGCGACCGTTATTCCGGTCAAGTAGCTTTTCCTATAATGCACTTTGCAAAAAGCCCGGGAGGTGTGGCGGGGTGGAGGGGGGAATGCGAGTGGGAGTAGACGGGAGAAAAACGACGAGATGTAGCGAGGGAGAGAGAGAGAGAAAGAGAGATAGGGAGAGAGACTTGGATATACACATTCGAGATGTTAGGCAGACCGGCTCGCGGCGGCAAATACACCCACCCCTCCCCTACCCAGCGTCCGTACGCACACAATGCATTTTTCGTCCGGGATGAAGAAATTCGTGAGATTCTCGGCGAATATCCGCGCGACGGGCCAGCGAGCGATCTCAAAGCTTCGCCCAAGCCTTCCACCGCCCCCCCCACCTCCTCCGTGCCTAACTGTATATGTATATATGTATGCGGTAAAAAAAATACTCATGGACGTACAGCCCGTACTTATATGTGTATACGGCGAGCTTCGCCTCGCCTCGCCTCCCTCCCCTCGCTCTCTGCCATTCCTCCGGCCCACCGGAAAATCGATACCGGCTCTAGATAAACTGTATCAGGGAGACACATGAATCACGGCGCGAGTCAAACAAGCGAAAAGAATGGGGGGATCAGATTCGAAATTGCCTTCTCGAATTTTCCCCCGGCTTTCTCCGAATTTCAAATACGGAAATGGCGTTCGGCCCGGTAGGTCGCAAAAGTCCCACCATTTTTTTTGTTTTTTGTTCGTGTTTTCTTTGTTTTTTTTTTTTTTTTTGTCTTTTTTTTTGGTTGTATGTACCGAAATAATCGTACACATCACGAGTAGTAAATATTGCAACATATTTGAAGTAGAACGTAGTAACTTCGCTCAATAATTTTGACCGAGAGCAAAAATTTTTATACTTTTTATGAACTAATCAAGGTTCACGCGACAGTCAATGAAATTATTAGTATCCGGGGGATTATCATCTTTAGATCAATGCTCACATCGACGATTGACGAGAATCACGTTTAGCGAGTTAAAAAGAAAACTCAATTTTCGCGCGACAAAAAGTAGAAAATTCCTCCTAAGTTTCCACGAATTTCCGTGGTCCGGTCGGAAACCTATCACATGACGATCGTAGAAAAAATGAGATCACTAGCAGGGGCTATCCGCGCCTATGTATAATAATAATAATAATAATATAATAATAATAATAATAATAATAATTTCAAAAGCGATTTCTCGGTCTGCGACCGCGTCCTCTTCTCGCGACGGTTATATGAATGGCCGCGTGCTCCTTAAAACGGCCTTCCCTTTACAACCACATATATATATATATATATATATATATATATATATATATATACAGACGTGATCAAAGGTCCGGAGAGCCGAGCGAGACAATTCTGTTAAACCCTTGCTCGCGCGACCTTTCGCGGCCGATTGAGCGCATTGGAAACGGAGCGCGGGCGCGCCGAGGCTTTTAAGCGGCCGTTCAGATTACAGAGCCGTGAATTCAGTCCTGACTTTTTCGTCTCGATATTTATGATTCGATGGCCGCTGGAATTTTCCAATGGTGATTGGCCGATTATTCGACGACTCAGTTGAATTATTCGATAAGTCTATATATATATATATATATATATATATATATATATATATATATATATATAAATTACTGAGCTTTATTTAATAATTTACCTGAAACTCCACTGAACGTGTAAATTATCAACAGTCAGTATCCAAAAAATATACGACGATACATAGTCTTATAAAAATCTCAATCAATAGTTTTACTCTTTAATCTAGTCGACTTGGCTCCCGTCCTCGTTGTGGCTTGAAACACGATTAAAAATAAAGTAATTAAACTAAATTCAGTTATTTTTCTCATCCTTAAAAATCTATAAATTAATTATTACGTTAAAAAAATAATTCAAACTTAAATAAGTTTGCACCCAATTTGAAATATTTGGTATCCTCAGTGAATTAAAAACGAACGAAAGCTACGTCTTATTATTATCAATATGATACTCTTCAATGAAGTAAAAGTTCCCTTTCCTTAAAATGACAAAATGATTAAATTCGTAACAGAACAATGGCAAATAACATGGAATCCCGATCGACTTTATCATCGTGCACATTGAAAATTGGGAACAGTTAAACTCCAATCTACGAGCTATATTTTTTAGTTTACTCCGATGATTTTTCTTAGTAACTCCTTCAGCAAACGGCATTTAAGAAAAAAAAATTTATAAAATCTTGTTTTTCCAACGCTATTTACATTTATATCTTCACAAGACATGATAAAAAAAATCCATTTCACCTTTCGCAGATAACGTGGATCGACGGCCTCGGCACGGTCCTGCACGAGGGCATCGAGACCGAGCAAATCCTCTACGAGAAGGGCCCGCTCTACAATGTCAAGTCGACCCTGACGGTGACGCCGCGCAAGGAGCACGACAACACGACGTTCACGTGCCAGAGCCAAAACGCCGCGGATCGCACGCCCCAGAACGCCAAGCTGAGAGTACAGGTGAGCGCTATTATCTCTCTCTCTCTCTCTCTCTCTCTCTCTCTCTCTCACTCTCACGTTACAGGTCTATATCTATCTATATATATGTATGTACAATATACGTCAGACGGTTGTACGCTGACGGGTCTACAGCACCCTTGGAGACGCGAGCCAAAATGTTTAATCGTTAATTCCACTGTAATTGAAGACGGGAGAGGGCAGGACGACGACTGGACCGACCCGTCCATCAAGTCCAAATCCCCGCGAAGCCCAATCTAATATACGTATATATTCCTCGGCTGTGTGCTTGGCAAAAATTTTATACACATACGCGCGATACCTCGTACGCCGGGAATTAATAACGTCGGCCCTTACGGATCTCGAATCGCGACCGATCGGCCATTCGCAAATGATGCCGATGTAAATACGTGGGAATCGAGAGTGTAATACGAACGGCCGATTGCGAACGGTGGGTTCGCCGATGCGCGGGAACGTTTCGTTGGTAAATGCGGGATTATAAGGGAGCCACCGGTCGAATGGCCAGTGGCTTACCAGGATCAGAGCCTCGGAAAATGGCCTCTCGGCGAGATATTTCGTTCGGAGTAACGGTTTACGTCGGATTTTTCAATTATAATGGTTGAGCATTACTAACCAACGTCGTATCCATTCATATGTGTAACTGCTTTTAACGTCGAAAAACGAAAGATTTCAATTATTTTCCTCCATTCCCATCTATATTTGAATTAACTTTGCCTAAAATGTATAAACTCTATGCTAATAGAATAGCTCTTAAATGTAAAAGGCGCGATTAAATACTAAAACTGGCCAAATGGCTCTTTAATGGGTCGCGACCGGGCGGGGGGGGGGCTGAAAGATACCAAACGGCACACCGAACGAAAATAGCGTTTCGAAGTGTATACCCTTCCCACTCCCCCCTTCGCCGTTGGCTCATATAATACGCTAATGCAAATTAATTACCGTAACTTCATCACCGGGCGGACGTATCAATTGACCAAGAGTCCCAATTGACCGCGCCGGCGGGCGCGTAATCGAATCCGCGCGCGCGCGCGCTCGTGGAGGAACTGAAAAAAAATAAAGAGAGAGAACGGCAGCGGCCGAGCCCCCCCCCCCCACACACCATTCTATTAATGGACGCTACACGCATCGGAGGATTCAGGGCGTCGACGCGTAAAAAAACGCGGACAATCCCCGCGCGCACGGCGAAACGAGTAACGAAGGGAAAATTAAAGCGAGAAGAAGAGGGGCGGGGGAGGGGAAGGCGGGGGCGTACGAAAAAAAGGGCACAAGCGAAGCGTGTATACAAAGCTGCGTCGGGCGCTCTCTAATATATAAAGCGCCGCGTTGCACGCGGGTCCGCGTCCGCATTGTTGGACTGAAGATATGTATATATATATATATATATAATACGCATACATATATATGCACACGCATATATATATATATATATATATATATATATATCTTTCGTATATATATGGGCAACCCGGGCCGACTTGCTGCCCGACAGCTCGGGCATTTGGCCAGGTCGAAGAATGAGACGCAGAAGACTTTCCAGGAACGACGCCCATCCCTTCCTCTCTGGCTCTGTCTCTCTCCCTCTCTCTCTCTCTCTCTTTTCTTCCCCCACCCTACCACTCTCTCTCGCTTTATCTCCTCTTACTCACTATAACCAATCTGCTTGTAGGCCTATTTCCACGCTATCTATTTATATATCAAAATGTGTCTTGATGTTATAAAATTAAATTTTGAAAGTAGGCAAATTGCTTTGACAAATACGTTTGCAACGAGACAATGAGCGTACAAGGAGCATGAAATATACTTTCATTTTTTCACGATGTTCGTCATAAAAAGAAAAAATAAAAAAATTAGCTCAAATTCAATGTTTCTGTCAAAATCAACGTTTCATTTTGCATCTTGTACCTTCACACTAGACTCACCGTTGCGCGGCACGCGCGGATTAATTTATTTAAAAAATCTACGCAATTTTTTCCAGCGCGCGAAACGACGCATTCCGCCGCTTTCTTGTTTCGCACCCTTCCCCTCCCCACCCCGTGCCCCATGCTCTACGGCTATTCGTTCAATTCCCTGGACTTTTTCTCATCTCTCCCGTCCCCCTCGGCCCGACTTACTTAGTTCATTTGGCAACAAAAGGAACGAGTAAGCAAGGGGACGGAGGTGGGAGTGCGGGAAGAGGAACGGAGAAGGAGAGTAAGAGAGAGGGGGGGGCAGCGAGAAGGTATACGCTCGCCGCCTGCCAAGCAAAGTAGAGCCGAGCATGCGGGAGAAAGCGCGCATCGTGTGCCGCTCCTGGAAATAGCAAAGTTTCGCGCTAACGAACACGCGATGGGGGCCACACGTACGCCCGCACAGATACGGACCTCACCTTACACAGGCACACAGGCAGACCGAGAGTGCGCGCATATATATATATATATATATATATATATATATATGCACGTACATCCTCGTGCTTTTTCCCCCTTCACCTCGTAAGCCCCGGGGTTTCATCATGATCGGACAGGCGACTTAGCCGCCCATCCACTTCGATCTCTTTCTCTCTCTCTCTCTCTCTCACACACACACACACACACTCTCTCTTTCCCTCTCGGGCTACTACCGATGCCACTGATGGCGCCCAGTTTTTAA
The DNA here is from genome assembly GCA_018907035.1 of Sycobia sp. Sy_11. Lineage (NCBI taxonomy): Eukaryota > Metazoa > Arthropoda > Insecta > Hymenoptera > Epichrysomallidae > Sycobia > Sycobia sp. Sy_11. Next base: position 856,142 of record JACCIC010000028.1, read on the forward strand.
ACTACTTTGTATTCCTGTCCAGGTCCGTTACGCGCCAAAGGTTTCGCTGAAGATACACCCGGAGCTGCCGCAGAACGAGCGGATACGCGAGGGATCGGAGCTCCGATTCAAGTGTCGTGCCGAGGCCAATCCAGCCGTTACGGAGTACAAGTGAGTCCGGATGGAATTTCATTCTACGGGAATTTATTTATACATCCAACACGTATATACATGTATATACATAAGTTCAGAAAATAAAAATCTGGGCTCTGATGATGCGAGTTTAAAGGCAGAGAAATGGATCTCAATTCAACTTCTCTTTATTATTTTTTTTTTCACGAAAATAAAAAAAAAGAAAACCAAAAAAGCACAAAACGATAGAATCGAATCATGGTTCTTTATTTATGTATCCGTAATCTGTGCAACTATCGATTTTGGGCAGTCGCGCAATTGTAATTCGAGAAAAGCATTGAATTCCAGGAGTGAATTTGTTGCCCCTTCGGTAATAGTACGATTTCCATTTGAACATTTTTTTCCCCTATGGACGATGATTACATTACTACGGTCTACCGCGTGTATTTTTACGCGCGCGCATAAACAGGTATCCTGTCGATATTTTTTTGTTTTTCCTTCCGCCCTGTTTGAATTTCAATTATTACGTCGCGATAATTTCAATTCTATACGAGCGATCGATTCGCGTTAAATTTCATAACAATAAATGGGCATTAGCGTTCAATAACTAAGTATGGAAACATCTATCGCGCCGAATTTCACCGATGAAACCGATAAAACGATGCTTCATTTTATTTGTTCACCCACGAACCGTGAAAGCTAAAAGACTTTTAATACGCGCATTTCTACATAGTAATTGAATAAAATTACATTTTTATTGGTTAAAAAAAAAATAAATAAATAAAGAAATAAATAAATAAAAACGAACGATACGAGTGCAGGAATGACGCTTATAAAATTGAAAACGTTGGATTGCAAAACGATGATATTTATAACGTTGAGTACAAATTGATACGATTTAAGAGAAAAGTCGAGCATCATCGTTGTCGGGATCACTTTCATTCGTGTGCATTATAATCGATCGATGCCGCATAAAAACTATGCCGCTAATCGAATCAAAATTAATGACTCGCGCACAGTCGATTATTCGATTAATGGATGGATAATCATTTGGATTTTTAACGGCACGGTCTTAGTAGCTCTTTCGGTATTTCTCCCATACATCTGCGCGTCTTTTATAATCGCGTGATAATCCAGAGCACGATAGAAATATTAATATTTCGTGGATTTCCATACAAATTTCTGCAAAAATCTTTTCCTTTCATCGAAATTCCTATAGAAGTTTTTTTCCAGAGTCTATTGGGTGGATATCTTTTACATTGTTATTATCACGCCTGTTTAATTAAATAATCAAGAACATTTCTACAATGCGACGTGACTAATAGTTTTGCACCACGATAGTGAAACAATAGCTTACTTGAGTCGGTTTATACATATATATGCACACGCACATAAGTATACAAATGTAACGGGTTTAATTCGTAAACAACAAAAAAGAAACTAAGCAAAGACAATGAAAAGGGAGCTTTGTGAGCTAGAACAACACGCCCTAAGGGAGACAATGTGAAAATGTAGATGAGCTTTGATCCTTTTTTTTTTCTCTCCTGCGGCCGCTCTTTGTTATCCGCGCCCTATTCTCATCTCGTTTGCGGAGCGATTGCTAATATCTACATAGCATTAGACGGCGTCTGCATTTACAAACGAGCGAATCGCATACCATGCACGTCGTAACTCATTCCTACATATATATATATAGGAATGAGTTCTATATATATATATATATATATATATATATATATATATATATATATATATATTCTTTTTTTACATTCATTTGCGTGTCGGTACACGAGGTCGTATACAGACGTTCGCCGCCTTGTTCTTTCTTTTATTTTCTTCTCGCGTCGCTTTAGTTCCGTAGCAAGCTCAATCATCGGACACGCCCACCTCGGAAATTTTGCCCACGGAGGGTAAGGTGAAGAAAAGAAAAATAACGGAGATTCCCGGGGCGCTTATGCATCGCGCATCCAAAGCGCATATCGACCTGTATCTGCAGAGTTCTTATACAGTAGCAGTAAGAGAACTCGCGTGCGCTGTATTATATATGCGTAACTTTTGCGCGCGGCTGGGCGGGTCCGCGTTCGGAATTTTGCAGACCAATGATGCGGGCGCTAGGCGAGAAAGACGATATTCCGAATAGAGTCCGATGAAAGTTATATACCGCAGGAAGCGAATTAGGACTTGCTTTGCGGATATGAATATTAATCTAAATGCGTCGTTGTATATACAATTATGAGATGATCTACATGATCATACGATACAACGTGTGTGTATATATGTATACTGCACATATATATATACATACTGGGGTGGTTTAAATGTACGATATGAAATATTATTTTTATCCCTATAAAATTATATTGAAAAAAAAAAAATTGCACACACCTTTTATCAAAACCAGCCTTTCGCAATAACGAAAAACATTCCCAATAAATTACGGATAAAAATTGAGTCGTTGCTTTAATCCGGGGTGGAAAAAAAAAGAACTGATCGTAATCGTCGTTTGTTTATAGCTCGTCAAGCCTATCCAATTAAACGTAAAGAACCGTCGTAAAAATTATTGATTCAATTTGCGAGTATAAGCCAAATAATTGTTACGTATTTGGTGCAGAAATGTGTAAACAAAATTTTTATCCCTTGGAAAGATAATTTACATTCGTATGGAAATTTATTCATTATATTTGCGAAAGTATTATGTACAGAGTTATTTCATTTGCGCCGTAACGTAATCTAAAGTTCAGATTTAATTTATATATATATATATATATATATATATATATATATATATATATATATATAATATGCACAATATTATGATGCGATAGCGAAATTCGAATAGTTGCCGCTACTTTTAATTTGCATCAAAGCCGCAGAATTCCTGGAATAAATTTCACGTACATCGGCCACGCACTAAATAATACAGCGATTGAAAATATCTGACGGGCCCTGTATTACTACCGCGGCCAAAATTCACTTGTTCGACGCGAAATGAGGCACCACTCCGCCGCCTCATTAACTTATGCTAATGCAATTTTCCGCAGATGGTACATAAATGACAAAATGGTCGTCGGCGACTACACCACGGAGATGATCATTCACAATGTGACGCGCGAGTATTACGACGCGATCGTCAAGTGCGAAGTGTACAACGACGTCGGCAAGAGCGAAGAGACGAAGACCCTCGACGTCACCTGTAAGTATCCCCCTTTTTACCTGTGCACAGAGTCGATTCTGTTCATACGCGAACGCATCCGGGATACGGTGGCGGAGAGCAGTGGGCTGAGCTTAGGACAAAAGTACAGCTGACAAAATTCTTAGATTTCAAATATGAGCTGAATGTTATTGATCCAATTCACTTGAGTATTAGCAAGCCTCGAAATTCGGCAATTCACTTATATGCATTAGCGACGAATCATTTTACAAAGCACTGACTAAAACAAAATGGCAATTTACAATTTTCAAATGATTCTATGAAATTTACATTTTGTTTCTTACCTTTGATAAGAACAAATGAAAAAGTGAGCTGTCGTATGATTACGTATTAAATTTTAGAATTTTCAATTGTTCCTAAAATTTTCGCTCTTATAATAATTAATCGTACTATAATAAACATTAAATACTTCTATTTGAAAGAAGTCTTAGTTCAGAAATCGGTTAAAGTATGTTCTACAAATAAAATAAAACTATTTAAATTATGATACCTCTATGTCTAGATGAATTGAAAAAAAAAATTCATGATCATTTGTTCAATGTAAGGCTGCACAACTCTGCTGATTGAGTTTGTTTAACAGCCGATTTAAAATTACTATTTTTAAATGGCATTCCTATAATATACAAAAAACAATGAAATTTCATTGTTAGATTAATAGGTTAACGCAATTTTCGTATTGGCAAACTGATGTATACAACTGGTTTATCATAGTAATAATTCACTATTTGCTTCCTATTAACATACAAGCCGTATATATACATCGATGGAACGAATACAGAAATAGAATCTCGATAACGATTTTTACTTAAAAGGCTGATGCTAATCAATCCTTCTTTCGCCTACATTGTACATTTATATATATACGCGCGCGATTCAAAAGGCTTTCATCGCCGAAGCGAATTTTATATATATTTACGCACGGCGTATACCGAAAATTGACTGTTCCGATTGAAAATCCTGTGTATGTGTATGTATGTGTTTTTAAAACATTTTTGCACTTCAACTCGGACTGGCCCGCTCTCGCCCGTCGAAACGGCTCTCTGGCTTATACAAAGAGATTCTAAAGCTGTGATTATCCGCACCGAAGCCCCGGCGTATTCAATGCGCAATCGCAAAGTTTCGTTTTTTTCCCCTCCCTTTTTGATATTTTTTTTTTATTTTTTTATTTTTTTATTTTAAATCGAGCATTTCGAAACTTGCAAAGGTGTGCGCCGCGTTTTTACAAGAATTACCTTTGCGCTTGCACTTAAAATTTTGGCCGCTAAAAATCCTTATATCTTGAAAAAACACGCACCAAGTAGATCGTAATATTTTGTTTTCATTTTTTTTTGTTGTGTTTTTTTTTTTTTTATAAGAAAACTTAAATCATTAAAGCGCAATATATGCCGAAAGGCACTTAAGCGCTTCTCCCAAATTCACTGCAGAACTTGGCGAGATGACACGCGGCGGAGCGTGGCGTCGGTTCTTAAATAAAAAGGCGCCCTGAACCCACACACATACACATACACATACAACCAGACGCCGAGAGCCACGAGCCGTCTTTTCCGTGGACGTTTACGATCGACCCGGCGAAGAGAATCCTCGTCCCTCGTCCCCGTCCCACTCAACCCCGAGCCTCAGAGGCGGGCGGGATTTAATTCTACTCCGGCTATTGCCCCGCAGACGGGCCGCAGTTCCGGCGTCCGCCGATCTCGGTGCAGTCGCATTACGGCGCCACGGAGATCCTGCAGTGCGACGTGGACGGCAATCCGCAGCCCGAGATCTACTGGACGCACGAGGACTCGGGCCAGATCGTCGCCTCGACCCCCAACATCAGCGTGCTCGTCAGCCCGGAGACGGCGGGCCGTTATCACTGCCACGCCCGGGTGCCGGGCTTCCCCGAGCTGACCGGCTCGGCCAACGTTTACATCAGGGCGCCGCCGAGCATCGTGTCCCAGAGGACCCAGTACGTGCCAGACGAGGGCCTCGTCAAGGTAAGCCCGCGAGTACGCGGCTGCGGATTTCTATGGGGCGACCGTGCGCGGATTTTACGTCCATGAAATCTCGCCCCCACCACCCCCTCTCTCTCTCTCTCTCTCTCTCTCTGTCTCTCTGCCTGACCCTCGGGCAGGGGAAAAAATTCCGTCGTTTTTAACTGGCACTGTAATTTAATCGTGCTCGGCAGGAATTTCAGCTTGTAAATTATAGAATAAGCGACGGATATTTGCTTTAAATAAGAAAAAAAAGTCCACTTCGAATACTTTGTGCTAAAAGAACTGCGAAGTATTTTGCAAATCTTGTGTCAAATTCTCAAAAAAGGAAAAAGAAGAAATAACCAATTTTATTCGAATAATTGCTAACGAATGATGCCAATCGATTTGTAGATAGCGGATTTCGAAATATTTTCTGAACAAATTGAATTTAATTACGCAGTTCTGAATTGAATGCCGATGAAAATTACTCTCTCACGTTTCAATTCGTTGTGGATTTTGTAAAAAGTTAACGTGGAATAATTTTTTGCCATCGACATTAATTATGTATTAATGATTGTTTTTAAAATTATTTATTATTTCATTAAACGGCGAAGCGTTCGATGGTGATAGATAAACAGTAAATATTGAAAAATGACCTGATTATATAATTTGAGGAGGTTGTCGTGCTTGGTGTAGTACCAAACAAATGTCCCAAAGGACACCAAATTTAATATAGAAGTTAAAAATTTCTGAAACGAATGTGTTGATTTCAAATCATGTGATATACGTTACAAAGAAGTTTGTTTAAGGTCAAATAATCATTTTTTTAAATCCTCATTCTAGATAAATAATTTACTTGAACTAATAAAATATTTCCTAGAAGTTAATTAACTTTTTCTATCCAATCAAATGTTCTTAAATGAGATAAATATTTTCTTAGTCATGGAAGAGGAGATGAACAACTATTGAAGTTAAATAGAGGAAAAATTTTTTAGTGTACATTTTTATAGATGAGATTTATTGAGATAATACCAATTGTTCGGAAGTACGTATGATAACTGTACCTCTGAGACTATTCAATTTTTTCCGCTATATTCCTGAGATTATTTTATAATATATAGATTCATTGCTCGAGTCTTTGCATTACCAAATTATCCATTACATTACATTACATAAATAAAAAATTAATTTTGTATTAGTTGGATACATAGTAGTAATATTCATTGAAGTTGAAATTTTAGAAAGACATCTCACGTTTCACTGTCACTGCGAGAATTCCAAGATTTTAACGAGTTCTATACTCGAACATTTTGCGGTCTATACAGATTTGTTGGACAGTTCTCTTAAATTCGTTTAACAAACTTATGTGTATAAAAAAAAATAGTATCGAATCCCGCGGCTTCGACCATACGGAACGTTCTATAATATCATTTTTCTCCCCAGCCGTTTCGCGGCGTATAATGCTATACGAACCAAAATCCAACCAAATCTATATATATATATATATATATATACATATATAATATGCCTACACTGGGCAAAGTTCGCATGCGACCGAACCATCAGATAAAAGATTCGATATTCAGTTATACATAGAGTTTTCACACACACACACACAGATATAACTAGACTCCCAACGAAAACCAGCCCTCGGAATATAATTGAACCTCTTAAATCGCAATGCACTGCCTTTTCCCGCGTACGCGCTAAATTGCCGTCGAGATTTTTCCATTTAATTATCCGCATTCTGATGACTGAGTATACATGCATTTGAGTATATAACCGGTTCGAGGGCGCGCAATGAATGTAATATAAAGGCGATTATAGAGCAGACTGGACGTTGGCAATTAACAAGAGACACGAAAGACGAGTAGATCGTGGGGGGGGGAGGATATATATATATATATATATATATATATATATATATATACGCGCCTATAATTAGTTTTTCCCGTCGCCGAAGCTATATAGTACACACATATATATATATATATGTACACTTACCCGCCAACGATCGTGGCACGACGAATCGTATACAAAAGGGGCGATTTCGCGAAACAAGTCAGACGGGAGGAGGGATGAGGGAGGAGAAGAGGCAGTATAATGAGCGTTCAGTTTCAAATCGCGATGCTTTTAAACTGACTGGGATATATACATATATATATATATATATATATATATATATATATATATATATATATATGTATAACGCGGCGGTAATTAAACCTTTGTCTCGTCGTCGAAAAGTATAGCGGGAAAGCGGAGGGGTGGAGGTTGGGGGGTAGTATCCAATGAAGCGAAACAAAGGGCGGGCGGGCGCGCGCTCACGAAAAGGGAGGGTAGAATTTTCCGCAAAACACAGGACGTAAAAAGCTAGGTGCATGTGGAAGAATAAAAAGAGCGAGAGAGAGAGCAAGAGAGAGAGAGAGAGAGAGAGAGAGAGAGAGGCACCGTCCGGTCAGTTATTTATACATGAGGAGGGAGAGCGCAATTTTTTTTGTTTTTTGGTTTTTTTTTGTTCTGGCCACTTATTTATGTATTTTTTGTTCCCGCCCACTTTTCCCTGTCCCGACCACGTCCAACACCAGGTACAGTGCACCGCGATATCCGTGCCGAGGGCCGACTCGGTGGCCTGGAGCTTCGCCGGGCGCGAGCTCAATTTCTCGTCGAACAATAATACGGCGTATCAGAGGCACGAGGAGTACGAGCCCGAGCGGGTCGTCAGCACGCTGACCCTCCTCGAGCCGGGATCGGCCTACCTCGGCGACTACAATTGCACGGTGACCAACGGCTACGGCCACGACTCGGCGGTCATCAAGCTCACGACCCACGGTAAGTTGGTTCATTCTTCACTTATTTTTTCCTTTGTTTGATTTTTTTGTTTTTTTTTTTTTTTTTTTTGCTTTTCCATCTTTTATTCTCAGCCCAAAGAGTAGGAAGAGGGGGAGGGGTTTGACAAATATGTGTGCGTGCGATAACGCACCCCTCATCCTCTCCCATCAAGCCCCTTTCGTAGGTCGTAGACTGTGTAGCTTTTCCATTACACGGTTGGTTTTCTTTCGATCGGCCAGCCTACGGGTGCAATCATTTATTCTTTCTCGATCGATTGTTTTTCATACCCATTTAGCGGTCGGAATGTCGGCAAAACTATCAAGAATTGAAAAAAGTATCTTGATTTTTCTACATCAAATTAACCGTCAGAAGGGGTAATATCGTATGTGTATGATTCTGAGATTCTAAGATGATTCAGGTCGGTGAAAATCTGACGAAGAAGAAAATCGGTTTGTAGCGAGATTTAATGAAAAATCACATCTGGAATCTAGGATAAAAGTGACTCTTGTTGTACGAAAAATTGAAAAATCCTTACTTCCAACGGCTTTCCAACAGCATTCGTCCTAGCTGTTGATAGCAATAAGCTCGTTACCCAAATGAGTAATTACGCGTCCTTATCTTCCCTGCCAACTGTGAATAAACAGGCAATTTTTACAGTCACTCGGTAAATTTTCTGCTTTAGTGCAATACATTTACGAAATATAAGTATTCTCAGTAAATTACATTATTACTATTGTTCGACTTTATACGAAG